>PVJA010001394.1:53714-128385 GCA_004027025.1 Myocastor coypus | reverse complement strand
TCAATAGGGAGGTGGGTCATGCCCACACACTGTACTCTGTAGAATGACTGTGAGGACAATATGCAATATGTCAACTTTCAAAGAAAAGAAAGGGGGAAAGAAAAAAAAAGTAATGTGGATTTAGAAAGGTTAATGTTAAATTGTTTGATCAATCTTATATACCTATATGTATTAATCTAAACTGATCTGATGATGAAAATATGTAATATAACCATTGTTAAATTTAAACAATAAAAAAATTGAAACAAAAAAAGAAATATATGTACATATGCAAGATAGTGAACATAGACATCAACCCTATATTTTAGACAATAATTAACTAAAATTGGACCATGAATTGAACTTCAAGTGCAAAACTATAAACTTTTCTAGAAATACACAAAGAAATATAGGTGACCTTAGTTTTCTCAAGGATTTTTTAGATACATTATTAGTATGAATCATAAAAGAAAAAGATAAATTAGAATGTATTTCGATTTATTATTTTTTGCTCTGTGAAAGGCACTGTTGAGAGGAGTAAAAAACCACAGATTGGGAGAAAATATTTGCAAAGGAATTATATCCAAATATACAAAGAATTCTAAAACTCAATAAGATGTGTAGATTTTGGAAGACAGTTTGGCAGCTTTGTGCAAAGCTAAACATAATCTTACCATATGATTCATCATTCGTACTCCTAGGTATTTACCCAAATGATTTGAAAGCATATGCCCAGACAAAAGCCTGCATGTGTTTATATTGCTATTCATAATCAACAAAAAGGAGAAGCAGCCAAATGTCTTTTAATTGGTGAATGGGCAAACAGACCATGGAACATCTCTAAATGGAATGCTATTCAATAATAAAAGTAAATGAGCTATCAAGCCACAATAAGGTACGAATGAATTTTAAATGCATATTGTTAAGATAGAGAAGCCAACTTGAAAAAGCTATACACTGTATGAGTCTACTTTTGTGACATTTTGGAAAAGACAAAACTGTAGTAACAGTAAAACAAGATTAATGTTTGCCAAAGGAAGTGGGGAGAGGATTTTAATAAGATGAAGTACAGGGATTTCTTGGGGTGGTGATATTATTCTGTATGATACTGAATTGTGGATATGTGACACAATGCATTTGTCATAAGCAATGTAACTCAGTGACACAAAGAGTGAACCATGAGGTTTGCAAGTTAAAAAAATTATTTAGGATGATCCCAGAGTGGACTGCAGAATGTGACAAACAAATATAAAAAAGCATGCTTAGCAAAATGAGTGATGGAAAAATGTGCTGACTTCATTGACTATGATGTCAGAGTCTTCTGGAAGGCAGCTTACCAACATACCACCAGCCCCTACCTAGTAGAGCCTTCTGAAGACAAAAGAAATGTATTTAAGTCCTGTACCCTAACTGATCATTTGTATCTCCTGGAGATATAGACTAAAAATTTGGATACTTCTTTGAATATTGAAAGCAATCAAGTAAATGAATAGTAAATAGTGGGAGCTACATTTCTCATTGTGGGAATGGGAGTTGAAAAATAATCACTAGAAAGGAACTAGAATAATCTACATAGTAATGGATTAGAGTGGTTGACACTAGTATGAACTCATGATTGGCTCTATATAAGTGCAGATGATTGCATATAGAACTTTATATGTAATCTTTCTGTCTCTATATGCCACTCAAAGGGTGACAGTTAATTGAGAGAACTCTTAGTGGATAAAGCTGGAACAATTTGAACAAAAAGATGGTAGTGGATTAAATAATGCAAAATATATAATAAATATTCATGGATCCATACTAATCTGAACAAATGATTGAGAGAAGAAAAAAACCCCTCTCATTCAGAATATTGCCATAGATACCCTTTATTAAGGAAATGCGTAAAACTCTTAAAATATGAGCTAAGCACAGTGACTTCCTTCCAGAGAGTACAATATAGAAAGCTGGAGGAAAGAGTAACTTGGGCAGATTGGGAAGACATGCAAACTCCAAAGGGTTTACCAATTGCTGCCCATATCAACTGTCATTCAGGCTACCTCTGCTCACTGCCTGTAGTTTCTTCAGCAGGTGTTTCACAGGCATGTACAACTTCCTGGGGTCTCCATTGTAATTTTGGGCTTTATTCTTGCATCTTTACCCCACTGCCCTTTTGGCCACACTGTCTGGCCAGCTATGCCTTCTTCTGAAATTGGAGCGGAAGCCTCCATGACCCTACAACTTTTATATTCAGTATTCCTATAAAACCAGCACCCCTGACTGGCAAGTGCAAGGCTGTGAGTTCAAAGCCTGGTCCTGCCCCCCACCCCCCCAAAAAAACCCCAAAAACAAACAACAACAAAAACAAAATATAAATGAAAAAAACATGTGGAGGATGCTGAAGATTGCCACCTGCTCAAATAGTAGCCAGGCCCTCTTAGGCCATGGCCACAGTGGCTGCTGAATGCTTAAGTGGCTGAGCACTGTGAAATGAATCTTTCAGGTAGTTCTTCTCCAGCAGCAGGGCCAGGGGCTCTCTTTTAAAGAAAAGTTTTTACCCTTTTACACCTTTGTGCTATAATGGGTAGGGCCAGGCCTTTGTCCTGATGCAAAGTATTGACTTCTTTTTAATGCCAATATTGTCAACAACCATCTTCTGTGCCCCAATTTTGCCGGTACTTCCTTTCTGGTGAAACTTCAAATCTACTAAGTTATTTTACTTTTTTTTTTTTTCTGCTGACTCTCACTATAGGTCTGGTTAAAATCAGCCAGTATAACCCATTCTACAGCCTGAATGTTGGGTTGCTTTGACATTTCCAATGCCAGGTTAATTAGTCCATTTCTCTTAATCTTAGTCTCAGGATATGGGAAAAACATAGACAATTTTTTTTTTTCCAGAGTATAACATGCTTAGCCTCTTGTTCATCTGCAATGGAGTCCTTGTTCCCAGCTAAAAACTGCCAAATCTAGCTTTTATTATCTGCATTCTTATGAGCATTCTGAGCCTCTGAGCACCAACCAGATTCACCTGTCAAACTCTGCTTATATCAGTCTAGGGCTTCTCTAGCCCTGTTCTCTAAACATTTGCAAACCTACTTCCATAAACAAGTTCTAGTGGCTTCTGCACTACATGGTCAGGTACAGTCACAGAAGTGGCCCTATTCTAGGCAGGGGTTTTCTGTATTAGTCACTTTTCTGTTTTCTCCCCTAAAGATACAGTTTTAATCTAAGATTAAGAAAAATGTTAAATAAAGCTTATATGAGGGACATTGTACTAAGTATTTGTCCAATACATATTAAAACTGTTAAGAGTATAAAAAACAAAGTCTTAAAGACAAAATTAAAAACTTGTGCTTGAAATGGTATCCTCAGTATAGTTCATTAATTGTGAAAAATAACTGAGAAGGGTCTTATTTCCAAAATATATATAAAAAACTTACAGCTCAATAATACAAAACCAGGGGCTGGGGAGATAGCTCCGTGGCACAAGTGCCTGCCTGGCAAGTACAAGGTTGTGAGCTCGAACCCCAGTCCCGCAAAAAAATAATAATAATAATAATAATAATACAAAACCAAAGCAGTTTCTTTTTTAAAGACAGAGGATTTGGACAAAATTTCCTCAAAAAACATGTAAAAATGATCAGTAGTACATGAAAAGATGCATTAATCATAAGGGGAATGAAAACTAAGCCACAGTGAGATATAATTTTATGCCCACTACAATAACTGTAATTAAAAAACAATAACAAGTATTAGGATGTAGAACACTTTTGTACCATATTTGTAATGTAAAACGATACATTTAGAGAAACAACCTTGGAATTCCTCAAAAAGTTATGTAAGCCAGCAATTGCACTCCTAGGTATGCCTAAGAAGATTAAAACACATAAAACTTTTACACAAATGTTCAAAAAACATTATTCATATAGCCAAAAGTGGAAACATGAATGCCTATTAGCTGATGAATAGATAAATGTCACTTGTCAATAAAATGCAATGAAGTACTGATATTTGCTATGACAGGGATGAGCCTTGAAAACTCATGCTAAATGAAAGAAGCCAGTAACAGGAGACCACATATACATTGTATGATTCCATTTACACAAAATATGCATAAGACAGCTCTGAGGATGCAGAAAGCATATAAGGAGTTGACTAGGGCTGGAGGTGGGAATGGAAGTATTTAGGAGATGATTGCAAAAGACATATGGTTGCTGTTTAGGTAACAAAAATGTTCTAGAATTAGATAAACCCACTGAATTAGATACTTCAAAAGCATGAAATTTGTTGTATGTGACTTTTTTTTTTAGAATTTTAAATTTTATTTATTTATTTTTTTCTTGTTTCAGAACCTTTATTTGTTTATTCACTCATTTTTATGGCCGGCTCAGCCCGCCCCGAGGGCAGGACTGGTGCAGCATGTGGTGCTGGGGATCGAACCACGGTCCCTGAAGCCGTCCAAGCTTTCCCAAGCAGGCGTTTTAGACCACTGAGCCATCCTGCCGGGCCCTGTTGTATGTGACTTATACCTCAGTAACGACAAGAAAAACTATGGTAATCTGAAAAAGATGTATGTTAGTTAATATCAGTTCATTAATTATAGCAAATGTACTGTTATACAGTAAGACATTACTAGGGAAACTGGATTTGGAGATTAGGAAAACTGTGTTTTCTTTGCAATTTTTCTGTAAATATAAAATTCCTAAAAAATAAACTTCAGGGCCCGGCAGGATGGCTCAGTGGTCTAAAGCGCCTGCAGGTGGCTGCAGCAACCGCAGTTTGATCCCCAGCACCACATGCTGCATCAGCCCTGCCCTCTGGGCAGGCTGAGCCAGCCATAAAAATAAATAAGTAAACAAACAAAAGTTGTGAAACAACAAAAAAACAAAAACAAAACAAAACAAAACTTCAGTTTTAAAGAATAAAAGCACCTGTTTCAATATCAGGAGTAAAAATAGAAAGATCACATATAAAAACAGGGATAACATAGTGACTGGTTGTTTTAGAAAAACAGATGGGGGCAAATCTAATCAAACTATGAAACTGTAAGGTATGAACTGAATATATTCACCAACTCATGAAGATATTGGTATAAAAGCTGTCTGCATGTTATATAAATTGAATATTATACTTACATAGCTACTAAATTTTTCAACCCAAATAATTTCCCCTTGCCACCCTAACATTTGTGTACTTCTGTCAGGCTATTTATACCATGTGGATGTGAAAATACATGTGCTGAAGCCCCAACATCACAGAGGGTGGTGTGACAGTTTTATTCAGAATGTAGAGCCGTTCTGTTCAAGAATCTCTTCACAAGCTTGTTAGAGTGTATTCAACATTTTCCCCTCTCCCCAAGAAAAGACAGATACAGATTTTAGTTGGGTGAAAGAAACATAAATCCATGACATTTAATAGTATAAGGGATTATTCCTTGTTTCAACTCTGATAGGCAGACCTTTTCTCTCTCTCTGAAATTCTTTCCATCTTCAATGCTTTTTTTTATGAAACCTTCCTTCCTCTCAGGTATGTATTATGTCTTTTTTTTTTTTTTTGTCTTTTTGAGACAGGGTCTCGCTATGCAGTTCAGGCCGGCCTTGAGCTCACTTTTGTAGCCCAGGCTGGTCTCGAACTCACACCAATCCTCCTGCCTCAGCCTCCCAAGTGCTGGGATTACAGGCGTGCGCCACCACGCCCGGCTTGTATTATGTCTTTTTGTTGAACTGCTCCAGTAAATATACTTGGCATCACTGCATTGATTCTTCAAATAGGATCTTATTTAAATATTACATGGAATATCTACACATTATATGTGTGATATATTTCCTTTTTGTGAGACTCTGGGACTACTCTGGGGGTAATTCTTTTTTTTTTTTTTTAAAGAATTTTTTATTTTATTTATTCATTTTTTTCTTGTTTTAGAACCTTTGTTTATTCACTCATTTTTACTGCCAGCTCAGCCCGCCCCGAGGGCAGGGCTGGCGCAGCATGTGGTGGGGGGGATCGAACCTCGGTCCCTGAAGCCACCCAAGCTTCCCCAAGCAGGCACTTTAGACCACTGAGCCACCCCGCCTGGCCCCTCTGGGGGTAATTCTTTGCAATTCTTATTGTGAGGCTCCCTACCAACTTGTTTATCTTCAATTAATGATGCGATAATTCTAATTGTCTTATTGCTGTGTTGTATGGAAATTGCATAACAAATTTATTGTTCATCACTAGCAACTGTATATTGCATCTTATTGTTATACTATTCTTACTTTTGGCTTCATTATTTTCTGCTGCTGTTATTTTCCTTACCTTAGCACCATTTAATTTTTTTTTCTAGCATATGTGTTGGACAGTGCTTTAATTTTTTCTTTGTAAAAGGATTAAAACATTAAAATGATGGTACTCACAGATGTGTAGTTATAGCTGGTGGCACTGGTGGCATAAGAAGAATAATCAGGAACACTGGCTTGCATTTTAATACGAGCTGGTCACTATTGGATTATTAACTTTTCCTAGCCTCAATGCCCCCATTTTGCAAAGACAAAGAGTTGTCTTATATAATTTCTAGGGCTTTTTCCTGACATAAAGTAAATGAATTTTCCAGTCTTGTCTTGCTATTTGAAAGCTTTCTGAAAACAGAAATTGCCCATGTTCTCATACCCTGTCGAGCGTTTCATACAGAGCTGAATACCTGTTAGGATCTTAATAAATTTTTTTCAAAAGTTGAATTCAGGGCCTTTGTACTAAGCTATACCTCCAACCCTGTATTTAAAATTTTGAGATAGTCTTGGTAAATTGCTGCCCAGACTGGACTCAAATTTGTAATCCTGCCTTGGCCTCTCAAAATGTCAGGATTACAGAAATGCACCACCGTGTCTGACTTTAATTTTTAACATTTTTCAGTTTCTTGCTTCTGTGTGTACAGTCATTGCTATTGAGATCAGACTGCTATTTTTACTAAAAGGTGAGAAGATACATTTATTTCACATAGCACTGAGAGATGCAGACTTTACTATTGCAGGCACTTTTCCTGGGGCTTCCTATATGGCCTTGGCAAAAGTGGCTCCACTTGTGCCAAAATCATGATTGTTTTATTTGGTCCTTTGATCAGCTAAGTTAGTGTAACCTCTGTGTATAGATGGACACAGTGTATAGCATGTCAGATATTTATGGATGTTGTGGTTTGCTATAAGTGTCCCCCCAAAGCCACATGCAGCCATGGGGTGACTTCTGGAGTTTGTGATTGATTATTGTGAATGTGGATGCTGCATCTGTCCTGAGGCAGGTCATTTGTGTCACAACGTAAGGAAGGAAGAGAAGTTAGCTGTTAGCTGCTTGAGCTGCTGCTGCTCCTCCCTTTGCTCTCTTGCTCTTTGCTGCAGATGTGAACGTTTGCTCTCTGCCCTGAGCCACCCTGCTTTGGAGCCAGCTGAGTATGGACTGAAACCTCCAATAACTAAATAAGCCTTTCCTTCATTCATTTTGGGTGTTAGGTATTTGTCCCAGCAATGAGAGAAGAGTAACTGAGACAATGGGACAGTGGCACATGTTAAAATGGCTTGTGATTGTCATCAAGTGAACCTAGGTGGAATGCAAAAACATGGCATTTAGAGTTCTGAGTTCTAGTTCTGATTCTGCATATGTGGTTTGTTTTTGGTTTTCTGCTTAACAATCTAATTTCAACATTGTTGGTTGCTGAAGTAAGTCCTTTCTACAACTAATGTTTGAGAGCTTGGATGGATGGGGTATTAGGTGAAATTGCTAAGCTGTGCTTGGTGCTGCTGGTGTGTAATATGAACACCACAGCCATACTCATGTCTTTCCTGTGGCAGTGAGAGAATCAATACAATATTTTCTCCCAGACAGTACTTCACAATGATTGCTTCTTAACTCAAGCACTGTCAGCATTAACCTCATAGGTAGGCTCATTTCATGGTCTTCACAGCTTTAGAGCAGTGAAGCTTATATGAAGCTACAGATACAATATAAGGGTTTGCTGAAGGTGTTCAGAAAATTGTGAGAGATTTGGTGGGTATCTACTTGGCTCCTTATTTATGCTGCTATAAATGAAAAGTCACAGAGCTGATAGAGGGCACAGTCCAAATAGTATCTATTTCTCCTTCTCTACTGTATCATTCCATCTGCGTATTACAAGGTCCAGACTCCCCTTCTAGCAGATCTGTACCTACCATCTGATATCTTGCTTCCTAGGTACATTTAAAGTCTATCTTTTATGTCTGAAAATATCTTTATACTGTCCTTGAACTTAATTGATGGTTTGCTGGCTTTACAATTTTAGATTGAACTCATTTTCCCTTAGGATGTTGAAGACATTGCTTATTTACATTCTGGCTTTTAGTGTTGCTTCTGGAAAGTATGAAGCTCTTTGGATGCCTGACCTTGTGAATGGGATCTTTCCCTACTCTTTTCCCTGAAAACATTTAAAAATTTCTCTTTGGCTTGCTCTTGTGAAATTTCTAACGATGAATCTTGATTAGAATCTATTCTCATCTGTCACGCTTGGCATCTGGGACTCCTTTCAATCTGGAAAACAGCCCTCTGATTCTGGGATACTTTCTTTCATCTTTCATTGTTAATTTCCAATCCATATTTTTCACTTCCCTCCAAAAGAAAGTACTATTTGAAGGTTGAACCATATGAATTACTTTTTTTTTTTTTTAACATCTTCTATCTCTGGATTTTATTTTTTATTGTATGTATGTATGTATGTATGAATGTATGTATGTATGTAGATCAGACTCATAGTGATCTGCCTGTTTACAGTCTCCCAAGAGCTGGGATTATAGGTGTGTGCCACCATACCCAATCTCAATTGCCATCTGAGTGAGCCCTGGGGGCTGGGTCTGCACGGCAGGCCCAGCGATTGAACCCTTGACCCTGTGCCTGCTTGCAGGCACTTTAATTTGCTGAGCTATTTGGCCAGGCCAAAAGTTGAGAAGGATTATTATTTTTTTTGGTTGGCTCAGGCTACCTTAAGGGTGAGTCTGGGGATATATCCACCATCCCCTGTGCCTAACTGGGATTCCCCGAACAGGTGCTTAAAGCACTGAACTAACCTGCAAGCATTCTGGGTTTCAAAAATCACATTTTTAAAGACAATCTTCCTAACTTTCCCCCAACCTTTCTACTCTGTTTTTCTTCTGTGGTATAATTCTTTTTCTCTTTAAGAACTTTTCCTATTTAAAGTGTATAATGGAGTTTAGTATATTTATATCAATTAACATTTTCACTGCCTCAAAATAAAGGCTTTAATACTTATACCTCCACTTCCCCTACTTTCTTGGCCCTAAGCAGTAACTAACGTGCTTTTTGTCTTTGCAAAGAGCTATGAACATATTTTATTAACGAAATTACACAGTATGTGGTCCCTTGTGATTTGCTTCTTACACTTAGTGTATTTTCAAAGCTCACCCATGTTATAGCATGTACTATTAATACATTTTATTTATTTGCTTAATGAGATTCTATTATATGAGCATGTCATATTTTATTTATCCATTTGTTATTTATTTGGCTGGTGGACTTATGGGCTTGACCTTTTTGGCTATTGTGAATAACGGTACTGTATACATTTGCATACACATTATGTGAACATTGTTTTAAATTCTCTTGGATATGTCTAGGAATGGAATTGCTAATTAATGTGGTAATTCTATGTTCAACCTCTTGAGGAACAGTCAGACTTTTTCCCAGGGCATCATTTTATGTTTCCATCAGCAGTCTTGATAGAGTTCCAATTTCCCTACATCTTTACCACTTGTTGTTTGCTGTCTTTTATTACATTATTTCTGGTGGGTGTGAATTTATACCACAGCTTTTATTTGTATTCCCCTGCAAGTTAATAATGTGTGTGTGTTATGTGTATCTATATTTTTTTTTTATTCATCTTAATGAGGAAAAAAGGTAAAATAGCAATGAGGCAGTTTCAAAACAAGTTAGTAGGATGGTTGCAATGATTGTGTTCATAGTAGTTATTCAGAGGACAAGATGTAGACCTGCTATCTTTCTAAACAATATTAGTATAAACTTTTATTCTCAATGAACTAAGATAAAGTAGCTGTATATCTATCCTGTCTTGTGTGTGTGTGTGTGTGTGTGTGTGTGTGTGTGTGTGTGTGTGCATATATTTTTTTTTTTTTTCAGAACTGGGGATTGAACTCAGGTCCTTGCATTTGCCAGGCAAGCGCTTATTCTACTGAATAAGTTTCTAATACTAGGAGAAAATATTATACCATGTCTTATAAGTAGATTGTAAGCCAAAAATACAGTATGAATCATAAAACAAAAAGTATAATTAAATAATATTCAGGAAATTAATTAAATATTAATTAAAATTAAATTAAATACTTCAAAACAATATTCCAAAATTCAAATCAAGTAATGAGTCCAACATAGAGGCCAGAATGTTGAGTATTATATACATGAATCTGTATTCAATTCAGAGTACTTGTATAGTATTTGATTTTCTTTTTTTTTTTTTTTTGTCTTTTTGAGACAGGGTCTCGCTATGCAGTTGAGGCTGGCCTTGAGCTCACTTTTGTAGCCCAGGCTGGTCTCGAACTCTCACAGATCCTCCTGCCCCAGCCTTCCGAGTGTTGGGATTACAGGCGTGAGCCACCACGCCTGGCAGTATTTGAATAGGTTAATATATACAAAGATAGCAACTAAGAAAAAGCTTCCATGTAGTAAAGAATTACTAAGAATAAAACATAACATAACTACTGTAATGGCAAATGTATGACCAGAGCTTCTAACAGTTTGGGGATAGGATATGGCACAAAGTTCTAGTATGTCATGGACACAGTGTCCATGACTCTTATTGGTAGCTGGGTGTCATTTGTGGGACTGAGCTACTGCTATTTCCTTGATATCTACCCTGTAAACCCAGACATAATCATGACCCATTGGGTGCAGCAGAAGTCCATTTGTAGAATATGCTGATGGACATATTCTGCTGCTGTATGTAAAATAGTTGAAAGATTGTTTTTGTATACCTCTTTTTCTCCAGTGTTTAATTATTTGCCCTATTGGGTGGGTTCTTTCCATTCTCCTTTGTAGAGTTGTGGTCATTTTGATCCTTCTGTAGAATATCTTTCAGTAAACTATGCAGGCCTGGCTTTTTCATCATGAAATTCTTTAGTTGTTCTTTGTCTTGGAAGTATTTCACTTCTCCATTGAACTTGAAAGAGAGTTTTGCAGGGTATAGCAGTCTGGGCTGGAATTTGTTTTCTTGCAGGACTTAAAGTACTTTGCTCCATGCTCTTCTTGACTTGATGGCTTATAAAGAGAAATCTGCCATTATTGTGATGGGTTTTCCTTTAAATGTAATCTGTTTCTTTTGTGATCTGTTTCTTTTCTCTAGCAGCTTTGTATACTGTTCCTGTGCTGAATTTCTGGCATCTTGATTATTATATGTCTGGGTGTGGTTTTAATTGGGCTGATGTTATTTGGAGTTCTATATGCTTTGGTTAGCTGAAGTGTCAAATTGTTTCCCCATATTTGGGAAGTTTTCTGCTATTATATATATATTTAATGTTATGGCTGGCTCAGTCTTCCCTGGAGGTGGGCTGGTGCAGCATGTGGTGCCAGGGATTGAACTGTGGTCTCTATGGTTGCTTAAGCTTGCCTAAGCAAGTGCTTTAGACCACTGAACCATCTTGCTGGCCCCTGCCCATATTGTATTTAAATCATTTGTTCAGACTCTTTTCTCATTGATGCCTATTAGCCTTATGTTATTCATCTTGCAGATGTTGAATTATTATTATTTTTTTCTACATCCTAGTTGTTAGTAAGAGATCTTTTCTTACCTCTTCACTAGCTGTGATGGTGTCCTTAACGTCTGAAAGTCTATTTTCACTTTTATTAAAACGGTTTTGCCAGCTTATGATTGAGGTGTTAAGTTCCTGTATAGCACTTTCAATTTGCTTCATACATTCTATTACTTTTCTATATTGCTCATTCAAGGATTCCATCATTTTTCTATTCTCTGTTTTTTTATCATTGTCTTTAGAAGCACTTAGTACTCCTTTATTATAGGTATCATTCCTTTTTTATTTTAGAAATTATTTCTGATCTGATTTCCTCTACACCTTTCTACAGTTGTTTCTTTACTTCAGATGCTATTATGTCAGAAATTTCAGGTGTGTGATTTCCAATTTCTTCTATGCAGTTGTCTCCTGTATTTGTTCTGGGTGACTCGGGGCCTGAGAGTGCATTTTGCTCCTTTTTCTTTGTCATTTTGTATAGCCTTGCCTTCTGACCTTTGGTGTAGAGCTTTGGTAGAGTTCTTCCCCTAGTACCAGATCTAGATCTACCAAGTGCAAACTTGTCCAGGTGAACGTGGCTTGGGTCTGGCTGCTGAGCTCCACTCCTTCCTGCTGCAGCCCTTGGAGGTAAACATGCTGTGCCACTCTAGGAAGATGTTCTGCTCCTGGATCAGCTGGGTGGGTGTTGTCTCTAGTCTCTCTGCAGGGAGTTCTGTGGCAATTTTTTGCATTGGCTCTATCTGATGGATGAAGTTCCACTCACATGCTGGGCTTGTTGCTGGGTTGAATGATTTTCCGGTGGGCCTCGGGCAGTCTCACATGCCAGGCCTAGTTTCATTTTTTATTTTCTGAAAAAGTATTTTTCTTTCAATTTCAAGTATAATTTCTTAGAGTACTGAGTTCTTAGGCTGCTGGGAAATTTTCTGCAACACTGTAAATATTTTTTTGCTCCATCCCGTTTTTCTATCATAGGTCCACAGCCTTCTGAGGATATTAACAATAGCCTTTAAAACCTTTATTTCCCTACCTATTTTGTTTTCTAGATTGCTTCTCTTCTTCTTTATGGGTTTGATCTCTGTGTTTCATTTTGTGGTGTCTGCCAAAGTGTGTATTATTTTCAGTTCTCTGCTCAGATGTAGAGGCAGAGCATTAAATGTCTGGGATCTATATGTGTTTGAGTAGAGCTTTATCTACTGTGGAATTCACTGTCAGATGATTTAGTAGAGCTTATCAGTATGTCAGTAGCTTATTATTTTTTCCTTAAGCAGCTCGGAAGGTTATTTTTCCTAAAGAGACATATTCATGGCTCCTAGCACTATGGAATTTCAATTTGACATAAGCTGGGGTTTCTCAACAGATAGAAAAGACTTTAAACCTTATTCCCACCTATTTTCAGTTAAGTATTCCTATCTTCAAGTATGCATACTGAGCCCTACACACACACACACACATACACACACACATACGCACACACACACACACACACAGAATGCCCCACAGCCTATTTTTACCTTTTCAGAGAATAAACTCTTTTTTCTTGCCTACAGTAAGAGATCAACGAAAATCAGTTACTCAAGTAGGTACCATAGTAGAGATGACATACAGGCCTATGTGATTCATTAATGTTCAGGTTAGGTGTTTACCAGTAGCTGTAATACCCTTTTCAGAGACTTTTAGGGACTCTATTGCATAAGCCAGAATACATTCCTACTTTCCCCATGCCTCATTTAACATTTAGCTTTCTCAAATCTGTCATTAGCCATGATTTCTTCCATTTTCAATATCTATAATTTTGCAGGCATCCTTTTTTTTGCCTTTATGGATTTATACTTTTAAAAGAAAAGCAACAATAAAAGTAATACCTTACATATGTGATAGTAGTTGAATTCTTGGTGGTAACAGAGTTAAATATTTGTGTCCATTCTGTCATCTTGAAAAGACAGAATATCAAGAAGTTTTGTTATTGACTTCTATTTAGTGCATTGAAGATGAAAGTTGAATCATTGAATTTTTTTGATTTGCTTTATAGCCTTACATACATTATAACTTTTCCATGTGTACTTAAGAATATTTCTTTCAAGGTGCAATGATGAGTCTTAATGCCATAGTTAACACTCACAGTTACAAGGGTTCCTTCAAATAAGTTGGCCTTTGGACTATACTTTGTACAGAGTAAACAACATGCAGCCCCCCGAGCCACATGGGCACCACTCCCACTTCTAGCAGGATCTACGCCTTGTGACCTAACATTATTTAAAGAATATATTTTTATTTATTTTTTATGTTTTTTGTGGTACAAGGGACTGAACTCAGTACCTTGTGCTTGTCAGGCAAGCACTTATTCTATTCAGTTACCTCCTTGGCCCAAGAATATGTGGTTTTTTGGGGTTTTTTTTTTTAAGAATTTTTTATTTTTATTTTTTTTCTTGTTTGAGAACTTTTGTTTGTTTATTTATTTATTTTTATGGCCGGCTCAGCCTGCCCTGAGGGCAGGGCTTGTGCAGCATGTGGTGCTGGGGATCGAACCACGGTTGCTGCAGCCACCTGAAGGCGCTTTAGACCACTGAGCCATCCTGCCGAGCCCCAAGAATATGTTTTTAAATGGTTGATATTTAACCATTTGTTGAATCAAGCTTAAAAATTATGTAAATATTTATGTACTTAATGATTTTCTACTCATTAATCTATCAGTTATCTAGAGAATTTTCTTCAAGTCTACCACTGCAATTGTAGATTTGACATTTTTTCTTTACAAATCTTTGAACTTCTGCTTCATGTATTTGAATGCTATAATTTAGAGTCATATATGGTTCCAAGTAGTTCCATGCTTTACATCTTCTTTCCTTTCCTTTCCTTTCCTTTCCTTTCCTTTCCTTTCCTTTCCCTTCCTTTCCTTTCCCTTTCCCTTTCTCTCTCTCTCTCTCTCTCTCTCTCTCTCTCTCTCTGTCTGTCTCTCTTGCTCTCTCTTGCTCTCTCTCTCTCTCTCTCCCTCTCTCTCTCTTTCTCTCTTCCTTTAAATGCCACTATGTGTATGTGAATTTGCTGTGTAGCTCAGGTTGGGCTCAAATTCGCAGTATTCTTCAGTTTCCTAAGTAATGGGATTATAGACTATGCCACCATACCTAGTTTGCATTCTTCGTAAAGGTTGAGAAGATTTTTTTTTTTGGCTGGCTCAGGCTGCCTTAAGGGTGGGATTGGGGATCAAACCACCGACCCCTGTGCCTGACTGGGATTGCCGGCACAAGTGCTTAAGTCACTGAACTATCCCAAAAGCCCCCTTGCGGTTTTCTTAAAATTAAAAAAAATTAAATCTTAAGGGTTATTATATACTAATAATAAATTATGAGGGCTGGGGTTATAGCTCAGTGGCTTAAGTGCCTGCCTGGCAAGCACAAGGTCATGAGTTCAATCCCAGTACTGAAAAATAAATAAATAAATAAATAAATAAATAAAATAAAATAAAAACAATTATGTACTACAAATCATTAAGACAATATTTTCTTCTATGTTTGGTCAGTGATGTAAAGAGCTGTTTTCCATTTCTAAAATGTCATTGGGGATATAAATGTGGTTACAAATTATTTATACAGAAGTAATTTAGAAATAATGCCTATTTGAAACAGTAGGATTCACATGAGATTTTTATTTTTTTTAATTTTTTTTTTTTTTTGTCTTTTTGAGACAGGGTCTCGTTATACAGTTGAGGCTGGTCCTGCACTCACTTTTGTAGCCCAGGCTGGTCTCGAACTCGCACCAATCCTCCTGCCTCAGCCTCCCGAGTGCTGGGATTACAGGCGTGTGCCACCACGCCCGGCTCACATGAGATTTTTAAAACGACTCAGTTGTTATCTTTAAAAAATAGAGAGTTGGTAGCTTGAACAGCCTGCATTCCTTGAGTTCTTAGTGTTTGCCAGGTACTGCTGTATATACTATGGAATGTACATTAGTATATTTATTTTTCACCAAGATTCTATAGGGAGATAAATTTATTAGCTTCCTTTTATGGATGAGGATATTGATGTTCAGAAGGGTAGAGTAAGCGATCTGTTCTGAAACAGCCTTGTCCCAGTGGTACCATGAGACTGAAAAAAGAGGCAAATGAGTCTAGGGTTTCAGGGAGTATGAATTAATTTCTGAGAATTACTGACAGAAGCATAGTCCTGCCTGGCAGCAAAACCAGTAGATTCCCACAGAAGAAGGGATGCTTTTAATGTTTAGGAGAAAAGTGGCTTCTAGGCTAGAACATGTCTAGTTATCTTAAGCTAATATGAAAGATGTCATGCATGTTTCTGGCACTCACAGCACCAGGATCCAGCCATAGACCTCTGTCAGTCTGTCTGTCTGTCTGTCTGTCTGTGTCTCTGTCTCTGTCTCTTTGTCTCTGTTTATCTCTGTCTGTGTCTGTCTGTCTGTTTCTCCCTGTTTCTCTCCTTCCTTTCTTTATTTGATATAGGATTGCCATAGCATGTAACACCAGGGATTGAACACAGGTCCTTGTGCTTAACTAGGCAGGCACGTAGACCTCTGAGTTACCTCTGTGGTCTCAAGTCCTCTTTTTATCAATAATTACTAGATGGCACACAATATAAAATGTTTCCTTTGTTTTAGTTGATACATCCTCACAACATTCCCACTACATGTTACTACTCTTCAAAGGTAAGAAAGGTTGAATATCTTGTCTCCTATTGCATTGCTTGCTGCTTGTAGAACTGTGTTTGAACCCAGGTCTGTGTCATTACCAAGCTCTCAAACCTCCTATCATGTTACTTCTGAAAACAAACTAATGTTACCTTATAGCCCAGGAATGAGAAGATGACATGTCAAATGCCTTTGTAGTGACAGATGGTATGGAGTAATGAGACTGACCAAAGTCAACTTTCTCCTAGAGAACAGAACAATTTTAGATAATAAGGCAGAGGAAGAAGGGGTGTTAAAATCTGAACCAACTTCTTGCCAATGAGATAGAACTGATAGAGGGAGAAATGTTGAGAATGGAATTATAGCTTCCTCTCTGACCTTTTCCTGATTAATTTTACTATTCCCTGCAGTTTTTCAGACATGAACAATCTCATCACAGTGTCTCCTTTTTAATCTAGTCTGCAGAATAAGTTAGTTTAAATTAAGCACCAACCCTGATGCTAGTGACATAATTCAGATGGATTCATTCCCAGGAAAATTCACATAACTGTAGACTTAGCCATAGATTTAAATCAAATGTTACAAGCAAATTTTTTAAAGTATTTGCTCTTTCAATTGTGATGAGAGAAAAAAAATTTGCCCTTAAAATTTTATTTTTTATTTATTTTTTTAAAGAATTTTTAATTTTATTTATTTATTTATTTTTTGTTTCAGAACCTTTGTTTATTCACTCATTTTTATTATGGCCGGCTCAGCGTGCCCCAAGGGCAGGGCTGGCGCAGCATGTAGTGCCGGGGATCCAACCACGGTCCCTGAGGCCGCCCAAGCTTTCCCAAGCAGGGGCTTTAGACCACTGAGCCATCCTGCCGGGCCCCTGCCCTTAAAATTTTAAAGATGTATGTTACAAAGATAGTTGAGTGGTGAGGCCCTTGGTTCCACTCCCAGCATTGGTGGAGGACAGGGGAATTTGAAGACTAAAGAGGATACTCAGAAAGGAGCAATGGTCACTGAGTCCAGCCACAAAGGCGATGAGAAGGAAGCCCTTGACACAGCCCAAGAAGCAGGCTGGAGTTGCAAGAGGAGATCAGGCTTTCAAGGAGAAGCTAAGAGGAGTAGGAAAAACAGGCAAGATGGCTCAGTGGACTAAGCACCTCTACAGGCAAGTGTAAGGACCAGGGTTTGATCCCTGGGCACCACAGGCCGCGCCACACTGAACCAGCCACTGAGACTGGGCATGGTGGTGCACGCTTGTGATCCCAGTGCTGGGGAAGCTGAAAACAGAAGGATCACTACAAGTCTAAGTTGCATAGTGAGACCCTCTACCAAATATATAAAAAGCAAGCAAGCAAGCAAGCAAAAGAAACTCAATGAGCTAAAAGAAAAGGCCAAAGGGAAAGATGTCAGCTAGAATTAAGAAATCTGACAAAACCTAAGCTTTCCTTGTGCCTCAGATGATGGTGACCCTTGTCTATTTCCTGCTAAAATATCTGTACCCCCACCATAACATCTTTTGCAACATATAGCTTGAATGAAGTGAGGTCTTAGAATTTGTTGTATGTTTAAGAACCATAAAAATCATGCATACAGTGACTTACCATCACTCTGTAGTTGTTTTCCACTTAGCTATCCTTACTGTAACCATAAATTTAAAGTAAGAAAAGGATTTAAGAACTCAAAGAAACTAGACCCTGCCCAAATAAAAGACCTAACAAAAATGTGCAACTGAAATGATTAGACATTTCTTAGAAGAAGTAGTAAAAATGATCAGTTCATGAAAAAAATAGTTAACATCTCAGGCTATTAGAGAAATGCAACTTAAAATAACACTTGAAGTTCTGTCTTCCTTCAGAAGGAATGGCTATGATCAAGAAATGAAATAGGGCCTGGCGGGATGGCTCAGTGGTCTAAAGTGCCTGCTTGGGAAAGCTTGGGTGGCTTCAGGGACTGTGGTTCGATCCCTGGCACCACATGCTGTGCCAGCCCTGCCCTTGGGGTGGGCTGAGTCAGCCATAAAAATGAGTGAATAAACAAAGGTTCTGAAACAAGAAAAAAAAATAAATAAAATGAACTAATTTTTAAAAAAGAAATGAAATAATCAGAAATGTGAAATTGTAAGGAAAAAGAAATGAAGTTATAAGATAAAGTTGTAAGAAAAAAAAATCCTTCTAGGAGCTGGGGAGATAGCTCCAAGGCACAAGTACCTGCTAGGCAAGTGCAAGGTCGTGAGTTTGAACCCCAGTCCCACAAAAAAAAAAAAAAAAAAAAAAAAAAAAAAAAAAAAAAAAAAAAAAGAAAAAGAAAGAAAAATCCTTCTACATTATTGGTTGGATTGTATACTAGTACAACTGCTATGGAAATCAGTATGGTTTTCCTAAAAAACTAAGACCAGAAATTTCTTTTGACCCAGGTATTCCCCTTTTAGGTATCTTCCTACATACTATAGTGATACATAGGTACCCATGTTTATAGCATCTCTCATAATAATTGAATCTTGGAAACCATATGTTAATCAACAGATGAGTGGATACTGAAAATACAGTATTTATCCACAATGGAGTATTACTCAACCATAAAGAAGGGTAAATTTGAGTCATTTATAGGAAAATGGATATAAAATTTTAAAATTTAATTTTATTTTAAACGGTAAAAACAGAAGCAAAAGCAAATAGAAAAAAGATGGAAACTGGGTAACATACAATAATACATATGTTACCAACTTTCAAAACAGGAATGGCTAATTAACAATGGTTGTTATATTACCGAGTTTTATCATCAAATCTGTTGCTCAGATTAACAGACATAGTTATGCAAGATTGAAGAAAAAATTGAATATTGGCATTTGCTTTTAAGAGATTTTAATTTTTTCCTTTTCTTTTTTTTTGTTTCAATTTATTTTAAAGTGAGTATAATAATTGGTAGGACATTAGAAATGCTACACATTTAGAAGACCAAGATGAGAGCTATTTAACCATGAGTATTATATTACACATTGCTGTCCTCAATGTAGTGGCTCAGATTGCAACTAGCAGCATACGAAGTTAGTCAAGGTGAAAATTCTAAATATTAATTGCTATTTTCAAAAAGATGATGCAAATTATTAGTACAATCATCTCAGCCATCATGTATATATGGTTGCATGTTTTTCCCTCCTTCCTTTTTTTCCTATCGTTTCTCCTTTCTCTCATCTTCATTGTTTAATTCTTGATTTAAAAAATATTTATTTGTTTGTTTTTTATTTATGTTAGGGCTGGCTCAGCCTGCCCTGGGGTTGGGGCTGGCATACCATGTGGTGCTGGGGATTGAACTGCAGTCCCTGTGGTTGCCTAAGCAGACGCTTTAGACTGCTGAGCTATCTCTCTGGCCTTCTATTTAATTCTTAAGTTCAGTTTTTTCCCCTTTTTATTGTATTTATTATGCCTTTCAGGTTTTATTTAAGTTTTTTTTTTGTGTGTGTGTGTGTGTTTAGTACAGGGTCTACAGGGTCTTGCTACTCAGACTGGACTTGTACTGATTCTCCTGTCTTCAGCTTCCCAAGTGCTGGGATTACAGGTACATGCCACCACTCCTAGTCTCAGTTACCATTTCAGTGCACCCTGGAGATGGGAGCAGCACAGCATGCCAGGAATTAAACCCTGGCCCCTGCATCTGCCTAAGAAAGTGCTTTAATCCTCTGAGCTATTTGGCTAGCCCCTTATAGGTTTTATTTATTCTTTCAGGTTCTTACATTAGGGAAGTGATATGATACTTATACATATGGGTTTGATTTATTTCACTTAAGAATATAGCTTTTAATTGTGTCCACTTAGCTATGAAGGTTTCCAGCTTGTCTTTCTTTATAACTGAGTAGTACGGCATTGTATAAAAGTACCACATCTTTTTCATCCATTGCTCAAGTGATGGGCATTTTGATTGTTTCCAAGATTTGGCTATAACAAAGTATACTGCTATAAACATAGGCACACATATATCACTATGGTATGATGTTTTCCATTCTTTTGGGAAAATGCCCAGAAGAGGAATAGCTGGATTGAGTGGAATTTCCAGTCCTAGTTTTTCAGGAGTCTCCACAGTGATTTCCATAGTGGTTTTACCAGTCTACATTCCCACCAGCAGTGGAGGAAGGTTCCTCTTTCCCCACAGCCTCTCCAACGTTTGTTATTAGTTGATTTCTTAAGATAGCCATTCTTTCTGGGGTGAGATGGTATTTCAGTGTTGTTTTAACTTGCATTTCTCAAATGGCCAGTGCTGTGGAACATTTTTTTTTTTCATGTTTTTATTTGTATTTCTTCCTCTGAGGAGTGTGTATTCATCTCATGTGTTTGTTTTTGAATTAGGTCTTTAAATTTGTTGGCTCAGATTTTTCTAAGTTTTTTATATAATTTAGATAGAAGTCTTTTGTCTGAGTGATTGTTGCTTATGATTTTTTTCCCCAATTTTTGGGTTGTCTCTTCACACTGTTGGTAATTTCTTTTGACATGCAGAAACTCCTCAACAAGATTAGATTGGTTGTTGATTCTTTGCAGTATTTCTCATGCAGTTAGATTTTTGTTCATGAACTGTCTAGGTCTTTAAGATTTCCATCTGCTTTCTCTTCCAGGAGGCTTATTGTTTCTTTTTTAATATTTAGATATTCAATGCATTTTGATTTTATCTTAGTGCATGGTGGTAGACACAGGTCTAGTTATAGTTCTTGGCATGTGGAGAGCCAGTTTTTCCAGCACCAGAAAATGCGTATACTTTAAGACCATCATGTTAAGTGAACTAAATCAGTCACACAAGCTTAAATACTGCATCATTTCTCTTACATGAGAAATCCATATATCTTAGTTACTCTTCTCTCATTGCTCAAACACTGGACACTCAAAATGAAGGAAGCAAACGTCTATTTAGCTCACAGTTACTGGAGGCTTCAGTCCATATTCAGCTGGCTCCAGGGCAGAGTAGCACATGGGAGAGGGCAACCTTTCATGGCCACAGCAGGCAAGAGCAAGAGAGCAGAGAGAGCTAGCTGCTCAAGCAGCTAACTCCTGTTCCTTTACATTGAAATGCAAATCACCTGCCCCAGGGGAGGGGCAGCACCTATTTCCACAATAATCAATTACAAATTCCAGAAGCTGCCCATGACTACATGAGGCTTTGAGGGGACACCTGTACACAAACCATAACACCATAGGATAAATAAAGAACAAAATAGAAGATATATAATATAAAACATGGAGAAAGATATTTTGCAAACAGGAAGGGGACCAAAAGAAGAGAGGTAAGAGGATGTAAAAGGAATAAAACTGTGTACATGTGCTAACTCCCCATGACAAATATAATCATGTACATCAAAAATATACTAATGAAAATAAAAATTAAAAAATTTTGATAGCTCATAGTTTATTTTTATTTTTATTTTTTGAATTATTTTATTTTATTTTATTTTTCTTGTTTCAGAACTTTTGTTTATTTATTTATTTTTATGGCTGGCTCAGCCTGTCCTGAGGGCAGGGTTGGTGCAGCATGTGGTGCCAGGGATTGAACCGCAATCTCTGCAGCCACCTAAGCTTTCCTAAGCAGGCGCTTTAGACCACTGAGCCATCCTGCTGGGCCCCGATAGCTCATAGTTTTTTAAAAAGTCCATTTTATTAAGTGGTATAAAGAAAGAAAATGATATGATATCATCTATGAATGTATTTTGCAGATGAGAAAATTTCACATCTGCACTTTAGATTTTAGAGGTGTTTCTAGACAAGAAGCAACAAAGCTTAGACAAAGGTTAAGTGCATTATTAGCTTGGTATAGTGCTTGACATATATATGCTTGAAAAATAATCATTGCACTGATATAGGTTCTCAAACAGAGGCCAGACCAGAGTCCAAATTAGAATTTAAAGCTGGCTGTGGTGGTGCACGTGGGAGGCTGAGGCAGGAGGATCGGTGTGAGTTTGAGACCAGCCTGGGCCACAAAAGTGAGCTCAAGGCCAGCCTGAACTGCATAGTGAGACCCTGTCTCAAAAAGACAAACAAACAAACAAAAACCCCCCAAAAACCGAACAAAAAACAAGTTAGAATTTAAATTTGAGCCTTTAATACTGAGCTCGGGGTCTTCCTGACTTCAACTCACACAGGAGAGAAGACAGAGAAGCGCGCTGAATGACTGAGTGCAGGTTTTTTATAAACTACTTTCTACTTAGCACTTACTGATTTTTGAAATTAATCATTTATAACCTACCAATGCATACAGGCACAATTTATAAATTAACTAGACAATAGACTGAGTACAAGGTCTAAATGAACTTCCTCCAATCTTTAGCAGAGTGAAATCATTAACTACATTCTTATATGGTTCAACAGGTAATCAGGCCTAAACTTCATTATCACCTATAAGGGCTGACTTCCTTAGTGGCATATACATTAATGTGAATCACTCTAGCTTAGGTTATTACAGTTTGGCACATTCTAAAGTCATTTACCTTTTGTCTAAACAAGTACAATACCCTATTTACTAAGGGCAGTTATAAAAAGAACTCATCAGTCTTAGGAGGAATTTCTCAGACATGAAGGCTTAAAGTTGTAATTTTTAAACTACTGAGTAGTCTTGTGTGCCTTATTACTAATTCATAAAGAAGTTACCTCAGTCAGTCTGAAACCTATATAACCCATTACAGCATACTTAAGTTAAAACTTGCCTTTCTTTTTTTTTTTTTTTTCAAATTTATTTGTTTTTTTATTTAATATTTTTATTGTATAAATTTAACAATGGTTATATTACATATTTTCACCATCAGATCAGTTTAGATTAATACATATAAGTATATAAAATTGATCAAACAATTAAACATTCACACATTCAATCAACATTACTTTTTTTTTTCTTTTCTCCGTTCTTATTTTAAAAGTTGACACATTGCATATTGTGCTCACAATAGTTCTACAGAGCACAGTGTGTGGGCATGACCCACCACCCTATTGATGTTGCTAAGAAGAAAAAAAAAGGAAAGAAAGAAAGAAAAAAAGAAGAAATGAAAAGAAAATTATTCTCTTTGGACTAACAGGAAGCAGATGCATACACAGTCAAATGTTCTGCAATTGCAGTGGGCCACCAGTGCAGCTTGTAATATTGGAGGCTGTTGATCTAAGCCTCCTAAAGCTCATCTCACCAATCTCTGTGTTTCATGCATTGTAATTAAGCTTTTTTTTTTTTTTTTTTTTTTTTCTGGGTGATCAAGGGCAAAAAACTTGCCTTTTATATATTCACATATAGTGATCTTACACAGTGCTACAAGTGTGTCTATAATAAGATAAAATCATGGAAAGAGCCACTAAAAGAAGATGGAATAACTAACACTACCTTTCTTAGTTTCTAAAGGAATGAGCTAGCATTACAGATTATTTTGCATTTCTGTGAGAAGTAGGTAGTTGAAAGGGTTTACTTTTTTGGTATGCCCTATTTTAGCACATATTATTAAATTGCTCATTTTAGATATCTGCTTTTAGATTCTTCCTTTAATTACCTTTTTTTGGTGGTTGTCACTAACAAATGGAAAATGTTCTGAAAGTACTTGAGAAAGCAATTCAGATAGCAGTCAGCCATTTGTACTAGATTTAACAAATGTGTTCTATACATTTTTTGGCTGAAGAAGCTTCTGTAATTGAATTGATGACTTCCAGCCAATCTTGAAAACTAAAGAATCAGAAGTATTTTTCACAGTAGCCATCTAATCTATTTTCTTCCAACCACATATATTGCCTCCCCTATCAGTCCTCAGCTTTTGTTTGTGTTGAAACTGAACACCTGAATATCTAAATGAATGAATTTGCTTTTCTTTTCTGACTTGTATATTTGTCATTTGTTCTTCAGGGCTCAGTTCTCATATTTATTTTTTTCTGATGAGCTTTATTAGCATTTGTTCTAAGATGTAGCAGAAACCATTGCCAAAAACTAAGTAAGATAGAATGTGGCTTATCATCAGAACCTAAAGGCCACCCCCAGGTTTGATGTCTCAGAAAAAGGACCCTGGGACTTCACATATAGTCAGTTATATAGTTATCCAAATTTATTGTCATGAGAAGATGCAAAGTATATGAACAAGGTTGAAAGGTAGATGGGGCAGACTCTACAGGAGGCCAGTCACAGCTTCCAAGAGTCCTATTTTGATGGAGTCATGCAGAATGTCCTTAGTTTCCCCAACAGTTTTAACAAGTTAGGTATGCTGCCTGCCCAGGAAGCTCAGGGAAATCTTAGTACCCCACTGTTTTCCTGCAGGCTGGTCATATTGGCACCTTCTGCCCAGCGCACACCAAGTTTCAGGCTCTCAGAAGAGCACCAGTTTAGCATACACCACAGTGTTTGTATAAATAATCTGGGCACAATTAGCTACTCTTTACAGGTGTAGGGAATGATCTTTGACCTTCCTGAAATACACTCTCCCAGATGCCAGCCAGCACCAGCCTGGCTGGCATGCCTTTTTAAGGATAGATGTCTCATGCCTGTTGTGTTAACCCTTTTCTGAAAAGTATGGTATTAGGAAGACCTTTTTGAACTTCTGTTTAAAGCTGAAATATGGAGGTAGCATTATTATTAAAAATAAATTGGATTAAAAACTGTGAGTTTAGAGAAGACATGTCTATTGCTAGGATCTATGGGGTTTCTATAGTTCACTGACATATGGTGTCTTATAGATTTTTGTTTTGAATGTGTTAGTCCTTTATATTGCACAGGAGAATAGCACTGGGTTAGAGGTCAGAATACCTGAGAGATTTTTTTTTAATGTATTTAACTTCTACAGGGTCTGACTATACAGATTGGATTGATGATCCTCCTGTTTTTAGCTTCCCAAGCACTGGAATTACAAGTGCATGCCACCACATCTAGTCTCAGTCACTGTTTCAGCATGCCCCGGGGGTGGGACCAGCATGGCATGTGGTGCCAGGGATTGAACCCTGGTCCCTGTACTCTGCCTAAGAAGGTGCTTCAGTCCACTGAGCTAACAATCTGGCCCTGGAATACCTGGGCATTGACTTAGTGTTGTCACTCCTCATCTATCTCCTTAATTTCTCATGTGTTTACAAAGAACTTGTTTCTTTCTTCCTCTCATATTTATACCCCTTGAGAAAGTCTGTTGGATTATGTTAATTGTTAATACAATTGCTAACCATTCCTATTGTTCATAAGTGTATCTTTTGGATAGATCTCCTTTTTGAAAGAGATACCTCTTAGGATGCCTATGACTAATTGTCCTACCATCAGTTTTGATACTTACCAATCTAGCAGGCAAAGGTTTGAATTTAGCTTCTTATCTGAGGCTAGCACAATTGGGGTAATAAGGAATGAGAATATTCAAGGGAGAACTAAAGAAAATAATTCATACTCTTCTTCCTAAAGCTTTTCCTTAGACTTTGGGAGCCTTCAATTGTAGAAAAATACATAGACAATACTAGACAATACTGAAAGTGCATGAATGTTTCTGAAACTCATATGTCACTATAACTTGTATCTTTGTGAACCATCATGATTCTAACTAAGCATAAAAAGTCTACAAATAAGGACTGCTGCTCTCACTAAAGATGACCATCATCTGGCTTACTCGTGTTCTCTGTTAAGGTTGGGGTAGAGATTAACCATTCCTTAGTTATTATCTGTCTGAATATAGGAGCTCATTGGAGTTGAGGGAAACCTAATCCTTTGTCTAATGAGTAGAAATACCATATCTCCATTTTACTCATATGTCACCAGCTCTCTGCCAAGTGGGAAACGACCAAAGCTTAGGAGCAGAGAAAACCACAGACACCAAGTAGTGTTCATTGAGTGGAGTAGGGAAAAGAGATTGCTGGAACAGTCTCATCCAGACATCTGTGTACAGAATTCTTGTCAGGTAGCCATTTAGGTTTGAATTAAAACTCTTTGTTGGTTGAGAGTTTTTTTCTGCATCTTGAGTTAATGGCATTGTTTGGAGTATTCTTTATACTGTTGAAGTGAAGACTGCTTTTCTCCAATATATTTCTGATTTTTGTGATTGTCTCTTTTGCTATCATTTGGATTGCTCCATTTTTCCCCAAGACAGCCCCTAAAATGTTAGACGATTTTCCTTTTTCATTAACTGGCATTCTCTCATACCTATAGATGCTCCTGGGAAGGATACTCATTATATCTACATGCGGATCATGTAATTTCTTCCTTGTGCATGGATCAGATAAGAATCTAGGAAGGATATTATATCTAGTATTTATGTTCTTCAAAAAAAAAAAAAAAATGGAGGGCCAGCCAAATAGCATAGGTGCAGGGGCTGGGGATCTGAGGGTCTGATCACGGGCCTGCCATGAGGGCTCTGCCTCTGGGGCATGCTGAGATGGCAATTGAGACTGGGTGTGGTGGTGCTCACCTAGAATCCTAGCTCTTGGGAGGCTGTAAGTAGGTGGATCACTATGAATCTGATCTGATAGTGAGACCCTCAACACCCTGTACATCCTTCC
This sequence comes from Myocastor coypus, assembly GCA_004027025.1. Classification (NCBI taxonomy): domain Eukaryota; kingdom Metazoa; phylum Chordata; class Mammalia; order Rodentia; family Myocastoridae; genus Myocastor; species Myocastor coypus. Next base: position 101,555 of record PVJA010001394.1, on the reverse strand, counting down.
CTAAAATACAAAGGAGAGAGAGAGAGAGAGAGAGAGAGAGAGAGAGAGAGAGAGAGAGAGAGAGAGAGAGAGAGAAAACACTTTCTTCAACAAACAAAAGCTGAGGAATTTTATTACTGTTAGACTTCCCTTTAAAAAAATGCTAAGTAGTTGAAGGAAAAGATCACTCAGTAATATGAGAACAAAGGTGTAAAGCTCACCAGTAGAAAGTGATGGGAAAATAAATTTATCTGTGGTATGATGGTTAAAAGATAAAAATAACTTTAGCTATAATTTGTTAAAGGATTTAAAATATAAAAAGTAAAATATGACAGAAAAGTCATAAAAAGGAAGAAGAGAGCAGAAGTGCAGCATTTGTGTTTATCAAAATCAGTGTCAGCACAAATTAACCTGTTAAAAGGTTATTTATAAGGATCTATATACCTCATAGTAACCACAAATCAAGCTCCAGCAGAAAGGCAAAAGATTAAGAGAAATGATTCAGACCTACCATAGAATACCCTTGTATCACCAAGAAGGATATCAAGAAAGGAGAATAGGGGCTGGGGAGATAGCTCCGAGGCACAAGTGCCTGCTGGGCAAGTGCAAGGTCGTGAGTTCGAGCCCTGGTCCCACAAAAAAAAAAAAAAAAAAAAAAAAAAGAAAGGAGAATAAAGGGTCTAATTTTGACTAGTAGACAATTAAATTGGCAGTGGTAAATTCTTACCTATGCATATTTACTTACAAGATAAATGGATTAAATTCTCCAATCAAACTACATCAAGGAACTAAATAGATAAAAAATAGGACTTAACAAAATGTTAATACAAGAGATTCACTTCACCTTTAAGAACTCATATAGACTGAGTTCAAAGGAATGAAAAAAGTTTGGAGTACAAATAAATGCCAGAATAACAGAGGTAATTATACTTATATCAGACAAAATAGAATTCAAGTCAAAAATTTTTATTTTAATTTTTTAAATTTATTTTTATTTATTTATTTTTTTCTTGTTTCAGAATCTTTGTTTGTTTGTTCACTCATTTTTATGGCCTGCTCAGCCTGCCCCGAGGGCAGGGCTGGCGCAGCATGTGGTGCCGGGGATTGAACTGTGGTCCCTTCAGCTGCCTGCAGGCGCTTTAGACCACTGAGCCATCCTGCTGGGCCCCCTCAAGTCAAAAATTTTTAAATGAGAAAAAATTCATTGTTTAATGATAAAGAAGTCAGTTCATCAAGAGGATATAACATACATATGTCAACATCAGAGCACATAAAATCAAGGAAAACATTAAAAGATCTGAAAAAAGAGAGGAACTGCAATATAATAGTAATGGGATATCAGTACTGTACATTCAACAATAGATGGATCTTCTAGATAGAAAATCAATAGGAAAATGTTGAAATTAAATTATACTTTAGATTAGTTGGACCTAAAAAAGTATGTAGAACACTATACCCAACACCAAAAGATTTCTCTGTAACATTCTCCAAGATTTAAGAGAATTGAAATCATATCAGCTGTCTTTTCTGACCACAGTGGAACAGAACTATTTCTTTTAAATAATGCAGTGTAGTTTATTTATTTATTTATTTATTTATTTATTTATTTATTTATTGCAGGACCAGGGTTTAAACTCATGACCTTGCACTTGCCAGGCAGGCACTTGTACCATGGAGCTATCTCTGCGGTCCCCAGAACTTGAAATAACAGAAAGAATCTAAAAAATTCACAAAGATATGAAAATTAAACAACACACTCCTTAACAACCAGTGGATCAAAGAAGAAATTAAATATCTTGAGACAAATGGAAATGGTAACACAATATACCCAAACTTGTAGAATACAGTTAAAGCAGTCCTGGGAGGAAAATTTATAACAATAAATGTCTATATTAAAAAATGGAAGAAATAACCTAATGTTATATATCAAGGAACTAGGAAAAAGAAAAATATCAGACCAAACTTAGAAGAAGAAAGGAAATAATAAAATATGAGAACAAAAATAAAATAGAGACTAAAAAATAGTAAAAATAAATTAAAATAGATATTAGGATAATTAACCAACCTTCAACTAGAATAACAGCAACAAAAGAGATGCAAACAAAATCAGAATTGAAAGAGAAGATGTTATAGCTGATCCACAAAAGTGTGAAGAAGCAGAAGAGGCCACGGTGAACAATGATATACTAATAAATTGGTAACCCAGAGGAAGGGTTCATTCTTCAGAACACACAAACCCGCCAAAAATGAATCAGTGATAGAAAATGTGATCTGCCAGTGACATAGCTCACTCGCATAATGCCTGCCTGGCAATTGCAAGGTTCTGAGTTTTATTCCTGGTACAAAGCCAAAACAAAGAAAATTTGAATAAACCGATAGTAAGGAGATGGAATCAATAATAGCAAATCTTCCATCAAGAAAATTGAGCACAGCCACCTCATGACATCACTGCTGATGACATTAAAGAAAAATAATACCTATCCTTTTAAAACTTTTAAAAATTTGGGAAAAATGAATACTCTAAACTCATAAGGTCAGCACTATGTAGATACTAAAGTTAGACAAAAATACTATAAGACAATATCCCCTATCAACATAGATGCAAAAATTCTCAACAAAATTCTAGGAAACCAGATTCAACATCATACTCAAAAGATCATTTACCATGTTGAAGTGGGATTTATTCTTTGGGTTCAAGGATGTCTCAATATATGTAAATCAATCAATGTGATGATATACCATATTAACAAAACTACATGATCATCTCAAGAGATGAAGGAAAAGCAGTTGATTAAATTTAATATTTTAAAGCCGGAGGGCTGGGGAGATAGCTCCGTGGCACAAGTGCCTGCCTGGCAAGTGTAAGGTCATGAGTTCGAACCCCAACCCTGCCAAAAAAAAATTAAAAATAAAATAAAGCCAGGCGTGGTGGCGCACGCCCGTAATCCCAGCACTCGGGAGGCTGAGGCAGGAGGATTGGTGCAAGTTCGAGACTAGCCTGGGCTACAAAAGTGAGCTCAAGGCCAGCCTGAACTGCATAGTGAGACCCTGTCTCAAATAGACAAAAAAAAAAAAAAAAAAAGTTTTATGATTCAAAAAATTAACAAATTTGGTATAGAAGAAATATGTCTCAACACAATAAAGACCATATATGGCAAGCCTACTACTAACATTGTATCTAATCATGAAAAATTGAAAGCTTTTCCCCTAAGATCAAGAATAAGACAAGGATGTCCATAGTTAGTACTTCTCATCATCATAGTACTAGAAGTCCTATTCAGAGCAACTAGGCAAGAAAAAGAAGTAAAAAAAAAAAAAAGAAAATTAAATAGGAAAGGAAGATGTAAAATTGTCTCTAATGTGCACATAAAAAACTTTAAAGACTCTACCAAAACCTATTAGAGCTGATAAATTAATTCAGCAAATCTTTGGGGTACAAAATCAGCATACAAAAATCAGTAATTTCTATACACTAACAATAAACAATCAAAAAAAGAAATTAAGAAAACAATCCCATATATATTAACACAAAAACCAAAGTACCTAAATGTGAATTTAATCAAGTGAGTTAAAAGACCTACATATAGAAAGCTATAAAAATGTGTGAAATTCAAAAATAATACAAAAAAATGGGTATATGTTGTGATTTGGGACTGAAAGAATTTATATTATTGAATGTTTGTACTACTCAAGCAATCTGTAGATTCAGTATAACTAATTCCTACCAAAATTCCAATGCTATTTTCCACAAAAATAGAAAAAAATTATAAAATATATATGGAACCACAAAGGTCTCCTAATATCAAAAGAAATCTTTAAGAAAAAAGAAAAAGAATGAAAACAGATACATAGGCCAATGGAACCAGGACAGAAAGCCCATAACAAAACTATATATGTATTGTCAATAGACTTTCAGCAAAGAGGTGAATATACAATGGAAAAAAGACAGTATCTTTGGTAGTTTTAGGAAACCTGCACATCCACATGTGAAGAATGGAACTGGACCTTTGTCTCATACCACATACAAAAAGTTAATTCTAAGTGGTTTGAAGACTTAAATGTAGCCTGATATAATGGGGCATACCTATAACCTTAGTACTTGGGAGGCTGAGGCAGGAGAATTATTGGAAGTTTCACGCCAGCCTGGGCTAGTTCAAGACTAGACTGAACTACAGAGTAAGACCATCTCCCAAGCCCACTCCTACCAAATAAAAATATATGTATAAGACCTGAAACCATACAAGTACTTGAAGAAAATGGGGAAACTTACATGACATTGGTCTGAACAATCATTCTTTGGCTAGTACTCCAAAGGAGCAGGCAGCAAAAGCAAAAGTAAACACATGGGATTGCATTAAACTAAAGAGCTCTGTACAGAAAAAGGAACAACAAAGTGGAGACACAACATACGAGTTGAGAGAAACAATTATAAGACAGACATTTAATGGGGGCTAATAATGTATACAACTCAAAAGTAAGAGAAAAAATGACAGTTTTTCTTTTGGTACTGATGTCTGAACCCAGCACTTATATCTGAATGACATTCACAGATCCTTTTATTTTTTATTTTGACATAGAGGTTCAGTGTTACTAAGTTGCCTAGCCTGGGCTGAAACTTGAAGTTTTTCTGCCTTAGCCTCCCAGAATGCTGGAGTTATAAATGTGGGCCACCATACATAGCTACCAATAAAACAATTTTTAAAATGGCCCAGGACCTAAACAGACATTTCTCAAAAGGCCAATAGGGCTGGCAAGATAGCTCAGCAGTCTAAAGTGCCTGCTTAGGCAAGCTTAGGCAGGCTCAGTAGATCAAGGTTTGATCCCCAGCACCAAATACCGTGCCAGTCCAGCCCTCAGGGTGAGCTGAGTTGGGAAAAAACAATTAAAAAGAAAAATCTTAAAAAGAAGGCTAATAAATACATGGAAAAAAATGTTCAACATGTCTAATCATCAAGGAAATTCTAACTAAAACCATGATGATGAGCTCTGGGTGTATCTCTATGGTAGAGTATGCATGAGGCCCTAGATTCACTTTCCAGTACCAAAACTAAACAAAAAAATAACTACCATGACCTATTGCACCATATCTGTTAAAATGACTGTCATCAAAATTGAAAGATAAGTGTTGGTGAGGACAGGAAGAAAAGAGAAACCTAGTACACTGTTGTAGCTTAGTATAGTCATTTTGAAAAGCAGTTCAGAAGTTCCTAAGCAACTAAAGATAGAATTACCCTCTGCTCCAGCAGTTCTCCTGGGTATATATCTAAAGGAATTTACTTGTATGGGAGCAAGTGATCATGTTGCTTGATGAGAGCCTAAGAGGCTGGGTGTGACCAGGCTCAGGCTCCATTGCCAGCTCTCTGGGGAGAGCTACCTTCTTTCCTTATGAGCACACAGGCCTCAGCTCTTGAGACCCCACACCTCAGCTTTGTGGCTGAGGAGGAACTGTCCACTACAGGTATGCTTAAGGTATACCTGTACTTTTTGACTCATTACTTCAGTTCAAGGAGCATGATCTAGGAGAAGACAACTTTGCTCTAATCTTTCTGAAATATTTGGACAGTTCTCAGGTTGATAGCTTTTAATGCTAGTGCTTCCCAGACTGTTGTGAGCTACTGGGCACATTTGGTTGATCAGCGGTTGGAGGATGAAGTAAGAGTCTATCAGTCTTTTTTAGATATAGCTTAGTGTACAGTATTAGGAAAGGGACTCACTTGGGAATAATCACACTGAAGCACAGTAATTTGAGCTGTGTTTATAAGTTATTAGGCTTTGGCAATATAACTAGCTTCTCAGGTTGTACTCAAATGCATGGTCCTGCTTCAGACTCCTGGGTGCTGAGTTACAATGTTGTGACACAGTGCCTAGCAGCAAGTGATTCCCTATTTTATAAAGTGAGACCCAGATATGAAGGTGATTTATTTCAGATCACATCCAAAAATAACAGAGGAACTAGGACTTGAAGCTGGATGTTTTGTTTTATCTTGAGGCTTTTGTTCTGTTCTTAATTTGGGGAATTAAAAATATGTAAATGGGATCATGTATATTATTTATGTTAGCAGTTTACTTCTGTGAGAATAGTTAAACCCCATTTAGTGAGAGCTGGGCATGGTGGTGCATGCTTATAGTCCCAGCACTTGAGAGGCTGAGGCAGGAGGGTTACTGTGAGTTTAAGGCCAACCTGGGCTACATAGTGAGATCTTGCCTATAAACAAACAAACAAACAAACAAATAAATAACAGTGGGCACATAGCTGTGGTCTAGCCTCTCTAGTCCCTTACTCAACATCCCTGCAGGTATCTGTTGGAAGAGATGGTGTGATATCAAATAAATGTAAGGCAGCAACCTATATATAACTGTTTTCTTGCTAGTTTTGCTTGAAAGTTGAGTGCCAAGTATGGTGATTGCAAAATGGGCACTAAATCTTGCCATTGAAACTTCTGAATTCTAGTTTAGAATTATTTAGCCAACTCACAAAATAATGCACAGAATAGGAATTGAGCACTTTGTAAAAATGCTTTTATTTTTTTGATAGTGGGGATCAAACTCTGAACCTTGAGCTTACCAGTCAGGCCCTTAGTCTGCTGAGCTATATTCCCAGGCTCAGAATAGGTATTAAGGAGGGTGATGGCACACTAATAGTTAAATTTCTATACATTAATTATTATTCTAAAGGATGTACATTAAAAAAATATAAATTATATACCCCCACACTCCCAATATTTTGTCTTTAAGGCTTCTGTAGGCTTTTTGGAATTTGGATGTGTTAGGGTCACCTATGAGGAAATAATGGAAAAAAACAAAAACAAATAAAAATCAATGTTTGGACTATTTCACTGTTTCATAGAGTGTCAAATTTGCCTCAGTGTATTTTTTCCTTTTTTTTTTTTTTTTTGCTTTATTTTCCTTTACTCCTTTCTTTTTGCATTCTCTACCCCTTTGCCCCTTCCGGTCCCTTTCAATTTTTTGTTCCCTTCCATTTGCAAAAGCTTTATTTTCATTTTTTCCCTTTCCTTCTTCTCCCTTCCTGTTTATCCTGATTCCTCTATCAATTTGAAAAGATCTTATTTCTAATTTATCTTTTATTTTGCTCATTATTTATATGTACTTTAAGGTTTCTCATGTGAGAACCCAGGTAATATTTAAACTTATGTGTCTGCAATATTATGGTCTCAAGGTGCATTCATTGGGGCTGGGGATAAAGCTCAGGGGCATAGTGCCTGTCTAGCAAGTGCAAGGTTGTGAGTTTGATTTGTGATACTAAAACCAAAACAAAACAAAACATGACAAACAAGAAAAAACAAAGGTCTCAAGTTTTCCTTTGTTTTGTGAACTTCAACTATAATAAGTAACCTTAGTAGCAAAATAGTTTGATATGAGAAAAAACTTTTCCTGAAATTTTTTGCTGAAATTGGGTTGCTGTCATCGTGGACTTTGAGCATGTTATTTTCCTTTCCTCATTTATGTCTTTTTATCTCAGTGTCCTGCTGCTCTTTGTTAATATTCTGATTGGTCCTTTTCAAAGTCTCTCTTTCACTACCTTTTCTCCTTTAAAATTCTAGGAAGTGTCTGTCCCATAGCTAAATCCTTAAATGACTGTTTCATTGTTTTCTGTGTGTTCATTTTGTCTTCTCAAATAGGCTATTTACTTCTTTATTTTTTCTTTTTCCTTTTTTTTTTTTATTGAGACAGGGTCCTTCTATGTAGTTCATGCTGGCCTTTAATTCACTATGTAGCCAGACTGACATTCTTCCCTCAGCCTCCTGAGTGCTGGAATTACAGGCTACACCACCACACTCCAGCTTGGTGAGGAATAGTCTCTGTTTCTTAAATTCCCATGTCACTGAGCTGTCTCCAGAAATAGTAAAAAAGAAGGGATTAAGAGAGTATAAGGGATATAGCATTGATTGAATTCATACCCTTCACTAGGCACTCTGAAATGTACCATATCATTTAGCTTTTCTTTTGAAGGTAGGATATATTAGGAACCTGTCTTGGTCAGTTTTCTTCATTGATGAAGCAAAATACTTGATGCCCAGAATTAAGGATGCATGAGGCTTTGGGAGAAATCTAGAGATAAACCATAACAGTACTCTTTTTACTTATTTATTTATTTTTAAACTTTTGTTTGTTTGTTTATTTATTTTTATGGCTGTCTCAGCCTGCGGTGCCGGGGATTGAACCGTGGTCTCTGCAGCCACCCAAGCCTTCCGAAGCAGGCGCCCTAGACCACTGAGCCATCCTGCCGGGCCCCATAACAGTACTCTTTCCTGGTTATTTTCCTCTATCTGATCTCTAAATTTTGGGATGCCTCTAGGCTCAGAGGTGAGTCTGTATGTCTTCTCTCACTCTGTAAAGTCTTTTATTTTTATTTTTATTTTTTATTTCTTTAGGTAATCTCAGCCATTTGCCATAGAGCTTATACTATCTTTATCTTATGACTTTTAAATTTTTATTTCTACCATCGCCTATCAATAATTGAATTTCAATAATTACTTGACATCTGTGTTTTCATGTTATCTCTTTCTCTCTCTCTCTCTCTCTCGAATTTTTTTTCTTCTTTAATTCTGTCTCCTCCCCAATATTTTTTCTTTTTTCTTTTTTTGTCTTTTTGAGACAGGGTCTCGGAATGCAGTTCAGGCTAGCCTTGAGCTCACTTTTGTAGCCCAAGCTGGTCTCAAACTCGCACCGATCCTCCTGCCTCAGCCTCCCGAGTGCTGGGATTACAGGCGTGAGCCACCACGCCCGGCACCCCAATATTTTTTCTTCTTAAGTGAGTAGTGCCTCCAGGTACTCAATCAAGCTAAATTTTTTTTTTAAATAATTTTTTATTTTATTATTTTTTTTTTTTTCTTGTTTCAGAACCTTTGTTTATTTATTCACTCATTTTTGTGGCTGGCTCAGCCCGCCCCGAGGGCAGGGCTGGCCCAGCATGTGGTGCCGGGGTTCCTGAAGCCACCCAAGCTTTCCCAAGCAGGAGCTTTAGACCACTGAGCCATCCCACTGGGCCCCCAAGCTAGGATTTTTTTTTTTTTTTTTTTTTTTTTGCGGGACTGGGATTTGAACTCACAACCTTGCACCTGCCTGGCAGGCAATCGTGCCACGGAGCTATCTGCCCAGCCCCCCAAGCTAGAATTTTGAAGTCACTTTTTTATTCCTTTTCCCTATTAGTGACAGTTAACCAAGCACCAAGTCAAATCTTACACCCTGAGTATTTGTCTGAAGGGATCCATTTCGCTCTAGTCTAGGTAGCCATCAGACTCTTGAAATTCCTTCCTATCTACTTTTCCTAATTTCTCTTTCCTTCCCATATATTTTTCTCTATAAAGCTGGAAGAACAATAAAAAAATATAAGTTTTAGAAGGGGTGCTTGAGTTAAAGATGAAATTAGGCATTTTCACATTGACAGACTGGATCTTTTTTTTTTTTTTTTTTGTGGTACCAAGGATAGAAGTCAGAACACTGTGCTTGCCAGGAAAGGGCTTATTCTATTGAGCTATCTTCCTGGCCCCAATAGATCAGTTCTTGATGGCCTTTTGAGAATTTCACAGCAGAGGAGTGGATGGCTTAGAAGAGAACCAAGGGGGCTGGTGAGATGGCTCAGGGGTCTGAAGTGCCTGCCTAGAAAAGTTTAGGCAGGCACAGGGACTGCAGCTGGATCCCTGGCATGACATGCTATGCCAGCCCCACCCACAGGGCAGGCTGAGCCAGCCATAACAAAAATAAATAAATGAGGTTTAAAAAAAATAAATTTTATTAAAATTAAAAAAAAGAGAACCCAGGTGTCCTGAGAACCAATCCAAATCTCCAGAAGGATATTCTCACTGATCTTCTTCCAAGTGACATGTTCTCAAAGTTAAAAAGAAAGTGCATGGCTTTTCTGTTGTTATAAGAGTTCTGCTATTGCACTGAATTATAAAATCCATTTGTAGTCATCAGCTTCTTCTTACGTGCTGTCTTTAATCAGCTGTTTTAAATATGTTTAAATAACCAAAGGGAATTCTGTCTAAGTAACTAAAGGAGTTAAAGAAAATATGTGGGTATTTCCTCAAATGTAGAATATCAAAAGAATACCAAGAAAAAGAATACATATACATGCATATGTGTATATATATATATATATATATATATATATATATATATATATCTTCATATATAGTTGTTTATAGTTATATGTATATAGTTACATGTCTATATATATAGCTATAACACACACACAGAGGAATTATACAGTTAAAAAGTTCTATAAGGAGAGAGAAAAGGAAGCAGAAAAATATTTTAAAAGACTCTAAGCTTATAACTGTTGTTTAACCTAACAACATTTCCTTCAAAAATAAAGAATGGAATGGGACCAAGGAGATAGCTCAGGGGCACATGTGCCTGCGTGGCAAGTATAAGGTCCTGAGTTCAATCCTTGGTTCTGCAAAAACAAACAAACAAATAAATGAATGAATGAATGAATGAATGAATGAATGATGGAATCGGTTATATAATGGATCAGATGCAAGCCTCCATACATTTTAAAAAACAAATCATGCCAAGCACTTTTTCTCACCACAATATAGTAAAACTTAGAATTTGTTAATCCCCTGCAAAGAAAACCATTTTGTAATGTATAAACACATGGAAATTAAATAGCTTAGCTTTCAATAATGAATAGGTAGGGGCTCAGTGGTCTAAAGCGCCTGCTTAGGAAAGCTTGGGCAGCTTCAGGGACCGCAGTTCGATCCCCGGCACCACATGCTGCGCCAGCCCTGCCCTCAGGGCAGGCTGAGCCGGTCATAAAAAAATAAACAAAAGAAAGACCTCAAACAACACATCTACATCTCAAGAAACTAGAAAAACAACAAATGAAAACCAAAATCAGGGCCAGCCAAATAGCTCAGCTGATTAAAGTGCCTGCGAGCAAGTGCAGGGGCCTGGGCAGGGGTCGGAGAGGGTGGGACGGAGGGTCCAGGGTGTGCTGAGATGGCAATTGAGCCTGGGTGTAGTGGTGCATGCCTATAATTTCAGCTCTTGGGAGGCTATAAATAGGCAGATCACTATGAGTCCTATCTAATAGTGAGAACCTGAACACCCTGTAGACCCTTACCTAAAAAAGAAAAAAGAAAAGAAAACCAAAATTAGTAAAAGGAAAGCAAAAAATAAAAGCCAGAGCAGGAAGAAATGAAATTAAGATTAAAAACTATTAAAAAAAATTAGCAAAACAAAGACACCAACATATATCTAGGTAAGCTGGCATTCTGTTTCTGGTACTGACTGTGTGTGATTCACCATGTCACACAAGCTCACAACCTACAGGTCACCTGACTGGGTGATAGACATAGGAGGCAGAGTTACACTGCATTGTTGCCTTCCCTCCGCAGTTTTTACTATCACCTGCAGAGTCTGTGCCCAGCACAGCACAACTGAGACTTGAAAATATCACTAAAAATCACATACTATTGTTAAAAGTTAATGATTTTGTGAAGCTGAATTGCTAGTTGTCCAGTGCCACATGAGACTCGTAAGCTGGGAATTAGACATGCTTGCTCTAGAAGATTAACAAGAAAATATAGGACTTGAACAAAACCAGAAGACAGCTATACTCAACATATCTGTAGAATACTCAACAATAGTAGAATGTCCATTCTCATGTGCATGTAGGACATTATTCAAGATACTCTAAAGCAAGCCAATAAAATGTAAAAGATTGAAATAATGCAATATATGTCCTCCAGCTGGAATGGAATGAAAGTAGAATTCAGTAATAGGAGGAAATTGGAGAAATTCACAAATATGTGGAAATTAACACATTCTTATACAACTAATGAGTCAAAGCAGAAATCACAAGGGGTATTAGAATGTTTTGAGGGTAATGAAAGTAAATACTACCATCCACAAACATCTACTGACTGTGGTAAAAACAGTGCTTAGAGGAATATTTATAGCTGTGGATGCCTAGGTTCACCTTAAAAGTAAATAAAAATGGCTGGGAAGGTAGCTCAGTAGAATAAATGCTTGCCTGGCAAGTGCAAGGGCTGGAGTTCAATTCCTGGTTATACACACACACACAAAGTAAATAAAAAGATGAGAATGTAGCTCAATGATAGAATATTTGCTTAGCATGAGTAAGACTGCATTCAGTCTCTAGCACTCCCTACCCTACAAAGCATAAAAGTAAAATCTAAATCCAAATCAAATAAAGATTTACAATGGAAAGAAATGATGTAGTAAATAGAAAAAGAATACATATTTTGGGAATGATCTTTTTTTAAAAAAAATCATTAATTAATTAATCCATTCATTCATTCATTTGGTCTAGGATCTCCCTATGCAGCTTGGACTTGTAGTGATCCTCCTGTCTCAGCCTCCCTAGCACTAGGATTATAGGTGTGCACCACCACACCCAGTTTCAGTGGCTACCACAGCCCACCCAGAGCCTCAGGGGTTGGCACAGCATGTGGTACCGTGGATCAAACTCAGGTCCTTATGCTTGCCAGACAAATACTTAGACTACTGAGCTGTTTCCCCAGCCTGGGAATGATCTTGATCAGTGCCTGTGGAGGTGAATGAATCTGCGCATCATTTTGGTATTTTGTTTGCTGTTGCTGCCCCAGGCACAAAGTAGCAGAACCAAGTAAAACCTAAAATTAAAACCTCTGAAACTATAAACCAAAATAAATCTTTCCTCCAAGTTGATTATCTCAGATATTTTGTGCTAGTAACAGAAATCTGACTAACATGCAGTTGGAAAGGTGTCTTGGTTACTTTTCTCAGAACTGGGACAAAATACCTGATGCCCAGAATTAAGGAAGGAAAGGTTTACTTAGCTCATAGTTTTTGGAGGTTTCAGCCCATACTCAGCTGGTTCCAAGGCAGAATGGCATGGCAAAGGGCAACAGTTTATGGCAGCAAAAGCAATATGAGCAAAAGGGGAAGAGAGAGAGAGAGCAAACCTATTTCCCTCATATTGTATGCAGGCTACCTGTCCTATGGGTAGGTGTGGTGTTCTTTTCCATATTCCTAACAATGGATCATGAATTGATCACAAACTCTGGAAGCCTTTACGTCATAACTGAATGAGGCTTTGGGAGACATCTAGATTTAAATCATAACAAAAGGCAAAACTCATATTTATTTTCTATATACTAACAATGAATAATATAAGAATAAAATGTAGAGAACTACCTTTTTATGATAGCATCAAAGTCGCAACTAATATAAGTAATTTAACAAAACAAGTATAAGACTTATCTACTGAAAACTACAAAACATATAGATAGCAACTAAAAGTCCAAATAAATAACCTTAATATGTTCCTGACCCAAGACACTGTGAAGATGGCATTACTCTTCAAATTTGATCACGGATTTAATGAAATCCATTCAGTGTTTTATTGTAGAAATTATGAGCCAATTTTAAGTTGTAGAAATCCAGGAAACCCAAAATAGCCAAAACAATGAAACAAGGCAATTGAAGCATTTACATTTCTTGATTTCAGAAGTTACTACAAAAATTGATTATAAAGTATTTTTCAAAAAAATAATAAATAAGAAGAGAGGGTGATAAAGATAAGGATTAACTTGATTTTCTTTTTAAATCTTTTCTTGATTTTGTGCATTACTAGCACTGAGTACAATATATGTAATCACTGTTTCTGAAGCCTTAATCATCCCTTTGAAACTCATTCTTTTGTTCCATTTGCAGACCCTGCCATGAATCGAGAGGGAAATGCTTGCATCTTTGACAGCATAATTAAATTGTATGAGCAATCTGGTGTCAGCTGTTCATCAAGTCTAAATTAAGAGAATGCCAACTCATGCAATGGCTGCAGTGTTAGACCTTGCATTCAGTCACTGGAATAAGAGGAATAGAGGTTTTAGAATTCTGAGGTAGAATCCTTCCTTAAGAATTATTGATCCTCAATTTAGACCTTATTGCATATCTTTTTTTTTTTTAACTACTCTTTTTTTTAATGAATTTTTAAATTTTTATTTATTTATTTTTTCTTGTTTCAGAGCCTTTGTTTGTTTACTCACTCATTTTTATGGCCGACTCAGCCCACCCCGGGGGCAGGGCTGGCACAGCATGTGGTGCTGGGGATCAAACCGCGGTCCCTAAAGCTGCCCAAACTTTCCCAAGCAGGTGCTTTAGACCACTGAGCCATCCCGCCAGGCCTCTCATTGCATATCTTAAAAAGCCTAGTGTTTTGGTGTTCCAGAATATGCATTCATATGGCCAGAAGTAGCCACCACCTCTTCTTAATCATTGAAGTATTCTATCTATGTATAAATTTAGACATATGGTGGGCATCTAACAAATATTTGATTGGTGGAAGATAGGGGAAAGAGAGAAAAGAAAATATCTATGACTTCCAAGGATGTTAGTCTTGTAAGTCTCTGGTGAGCAAATGAAAGAAAACCTGGCACAGGAAGACAGTTCTGCTCTAGTGCAGTGATGGTGAACCTTTTAATGACTGAGTGTTCAAACTTCAACCCAAACCCAGTGTGCAGGCAAATTATATTTTAGTTTAGCAAAAAACAGCTCACATGTTAAAAGAAAAACTCAATGGCAGAGCTTTCAATGATACAAACTGCAGCAGCATCATGCTGTGAGTTCATCACCATTGTTCCAGGACAGCTCTGGAGCTTTATAAAGAAGCAAAAGAGCACAAACAGAGTGAAACAGTCTGCCTTGTTGTTGTTGTTTTTCCATTACTGATGCAAAATACTTGACACTCAAAAGGGGAAAGGTTTATTTAGCACACAGTTTGTAGAGATTTCAGCACGTAATCTGCTGGCTCCAAAGCAGGATGGCATGGCAGAGGAGCAATACAGAGATGAACCAATTCATGGCAAGCAGAAGATAGCAAAAGCAAGCAAGCAAACAACCTTACTAGTATCTTTCTGCCTCTTTTATCTTATCTAGACTACTTAGGGCAAGGAACACTCACAGTCCTTTTTCTAGTGCCCCTGAGCCTAACATTGCACACAAACCAATTCTAGCATCACACACTCTGTAGATCCAGCCATCTCTGAAAAGCTTTTGGGTGGTGGACATTTAAACACAAACCATAACATAATCCATAATGTTCTCAAAGACTTTTAGCTACAAAAAATCATTTTATTTCTTGAGATTTCATGAAAACATAAATATTCTCTTATAGGGACATTTTTCTAATAGCTGGCTTGAAGAGAGGCCACATTTTAATCTAGACCTATCTTGCTACCTAATGCCACTAAGTTTTATGAATCCAACACTGGAGATGGTTTGTTGTAATAGTTTTCTTTTCTTTTTTTTTTTTTTTAATATATTTAGTATAGAGTCTACAGCAGTGATTCTCAACCTTTCTAATGCTGTGACCCTGCAATACAGTTCCTCATGTTGCGGAGACACCAAACGAAAAAATAATTTTGGTGGCTACTTGAAAATTGTAATTTTGCTACATTTATGATTCGGAATGGCTTTAGGCAACCCCTGTGTTTTGGTCGTTCGACCCCTGCCAGGGTCATGACCCACAGGTTGAGAACCGCTGGTCTACAGGGTCTCATTACACAGATCAGACTCGTAGTGATCCTCCTGTTTTCAGCCTCCCAAGCACTGGGATTACAGGCGTGTGCTACCATGTCCAGTCTCAATCACAGTCTCAGCATGCCCCAGTGGCAGGGCTGGCATGGCATGCTGGGGATAATGTAACACTTTTCTGTTGCTACACAGTGACAGCTGTTTACTAGACTACAGTTCTATAGTCAGTAGTATGATATAGTAAAGTGGGTGGATTTCTGCTACAGTGACAAAGTCCAAGTCAGAATGGCAACTGGAAGTTTGCAGAAAATCTGCTTCACTCTTGTTAATGACAGTATTCATTTTTTGTGACAGTATTCATTTCTTTGGTTATAGATCTCAGATCCCTAAGTTCTTGCTAGCTGTCAGCGAGTGGCACATGCCACTCTTCCAGGATTGCCTGCATTCCTTGGCATGTGCCTCCTTAATCTACAGCTCAGCAATAGTGCATCAAACCCATTGATACTTTAGATCTCAGACTTCATCTTCAGCTGCTAGCAGGTGAAAACTTCTGCTTTTAAGGAGCTCGTGTGATTAGACTGGGCCACTTAGGATAATCTCCCTATCTTAAAAGCCAACAATGCCATACAATAGCCATATTCAATAATCTTGGAATTAAAGTGGAAAATCTGTAGCCATCTTACAATTCTGTCTACCACATTTGTATTTTTGTTTTATTTCATTTATGAGATCCTTACTGTGTTGAGGTCACATTAATGTCTGGTCCAATATTTTACTTAGTAAATACTGATACTATTTACATTTTCAGTGACTAAAAATTATTGTGCTATAGGAGTTATTAATGAGGGTCACAAAAGCAATCATGTAATTCCATACTATCTGGCATCGTATGTAATTTATACTAGACTTTTAGTGAGTATTTAGGTAAATACATTTTAAAAATGAATTATATAACTCAGCACTCTGGCTGTTATGATTATATAACAATATATTTTTAAAAATAATATATAATTCTACGTACAATTTCTTTAATGCAGTACAGATAGGCTCTTCTAGTTTTTAAAAACTTTTAAAATCAAACTTTAAAAAAAAAATCAAACTTTGCAAATTTTTTATTCACATAAATGTCTTTGATATTTTTTTCCGGTATAAAAAAGGAAGACTGGAGCCAGGCGTGGTGGCGCATGCCTGTAATCCCAGCACTCGGGAGGCTGAGGCAGGAGGATCAGTGCGAGTTCGAGATCAGCCTGGGCTACAAAAGTGAGCTCAAGGCCAGCCTGAACTGCATAGCAAGACCCTGTCTCAAAAAGACAAAAAAAAAAAAAAAAAAGGACTGATGTAAGAAATGAAAGTTGAATTCAGGTCTTTGTCCTGCCACCAGTTCATGAAGGTTGTGTGCTGTAGTGGGAAGGACAAATTGCACTATCTAGGCTTTTATGTTATACTGCCTTGGACTACTATTCCATGTACTAATCAACTATTCAAACATATTATATAATCGTATGTCTTATATATTTTCATTCCATGTATCCCATAAAAGCATTTCAGTTAAGAAAAAAAAAATGCTTCAAGTCAGAGATCATAGATTAACTGTTTCCTCCTAGCATTCAGATAAATGCCAACAGTAGCTTCTAAAACAGATTTATAATTCAAATTGAAATTCTATTATCCTGGGATTATCTAATGCCCATGTTTTCCTTCCGGCTCAAGTAGCTTATTAACCTACAGTTTTGAGTAATGGGTGGTGGTGTTGTGATATAATGACATTTGCTGAGCCCTTATTGACAATCTGCTGAAAAACAGATTAGCAGATACACCATCAGAAAGCATGCTGGTATAACAACATCACTGCAATTAGGATGGATAATGTAATTCTCTGCTTGTTTCACTTGCTAATGGTCATCCAGAAGGGTCAGTTCATTTGTGATGACTCATGTGGAGCTTCTGGAATATGGTACTGTATTTAGATTTCCATGTAAGAAGCTGCAATATGATTTTTTCATCATTGCTGACGTTTCACTATAGGCTAAGTTTTAACTCAAAATTTCTAAAAGATTATTTAGAAGTCTTACCACAGAACACCCAATAAATCAGTGATAGTGAGCCTTTTAGAGCTTTTAGTGATGCACACAACAAGCAGCCTGGAACTTGCATGCCATGCATTCATTACTACTGCAATAAATCATACAATGCATCCTGGGAAAGAAAGACTGACTCTTAGGGAACATTGACATATTTTTATTGGAAGTAGCTTTAGTCATCAGTTATCTGATTGAACTACTTTTCAACAAGAGGGGAAACAAGAACGTGACTGTGCATTAATGGAAGAACTTGGATGAGATTAAGCATCTTGTTTCTTCTGTGCTCTTCTTACTACATATAATGCAGATCTTTAAAAAAACTGAGAAAATTAAACTATGAATTATAAGCCTTTTTTTTCCTGAAGATGTCTATACCTTTACCATTGAGTTTCAGTTTGGAGATGAGGTAGGCTGAGGATTTTTACCTAAAAGTACTGATATTTTTTGTTTAAAAACTGTCACAAAATAGTTTTCCAATTCTAGTTCCATTTTTTTTTTTTTTTTTTACATTTTATGTATTTGCTACAGGGTATCACTATACAGGTTGGACTCATAGTGACCTTTCTGTTTTCAGCCTCCTTAGCACTGGGATTACAGGCATGCATCACCACACCGGGACTGGGTTCCTGGCTCAGCATGCCCTGGGGGCAAGGCTGGTGCAGCATGCAGGACCAGGGATAGAACCCTGGTTCTTGTGCTTGCCAAAGCAGATGCTTAGTCCACTGAGTCCATTCTTTTGCAATGTAGATTTTTTTTTTTTTTTTTTTTGAGATAGGGTCTTGCTATATAGCTCAGGCTACCCTCGAGCTTACAACAATCCTTCTGCCTCAGTGGGGTTGAGATTATAGTTGTGTACCACTAGTCCAGCTTTAGGCAGGACTACTTTAGTCTTCAAGCAGGACTGCTTCAATCTTCTTTTAAAGTAGGGGCTCTTATCCTTTCTTTCCTCACAGGATTGAAAACAGTTATTAAGTAATCAGAGTGTAGTGTGAACTAATTCAGCTATCTTCTATACTTCTACCAGAGGAATGGGCATTCCAAATATGGTTGTGTTCTTCCTAAAAGTATTTAGTGATTTAGATTTTTTGTCTGGTTGATTCTTTTAAAATATAATCAGAATAGGGTCATTTTTCTTAGAGTTTTTCCCAACTATCTACTTAAAAGAAAGGGGAAAAAAAGAGATATAAAGTTAGGAGAGTAGGGATTGTATGTAGAAAGCTCAATTGTTATTCCTTTTGGGTTTTTTTTTTTTTTTTTTTTCAGGACTGGGGTTCAAACTCACAACCTTGCACTTGCCAAGCAGGCACTTGTGCCACAGAGCTATCTCTCCAGCCCCTCAAATTGTTATTCCTGATGTCTGATTAAAAAAGAAAAAGAGGGCCCGGCGGGATGGCTCAGTGGTCTAAAAGCCCCTGCTTGGGAAAGCTTGGGTGGCTTCAGGGACCGCGGTTCCATCCTCGGCACCACATGCTGCGCCAGCCCTGCCCTCAGGGAGGGCTGAGCCGGCCACAAAAATGAGTGAATAAACAAACAAAGGTTCTGAAACAAGAAAAAAATAAATAAATAAAATAAATAAAAAATAAAAGTTTAAAAAAAAAAAAAAAAAGAAAAAGAGTGGATGCAACTAGAAATCATTCTCTTAAGTGAAATAAATCAGGCCTGCATGTGCAAACATCATATTGTCTCCTCAGTGTAAGAAAGAACCTGAAAGAGAAAATGGAATCTGAGGTACAATAGATACTGGGAAAAGGGGAATAACCTACTCAAAAGGAAGGAATTACTGAGTTGAGGAAAAAGACAGCAGAGGTAGTGAGGGAAAGAGATATATTTATGTATGTAAGCAGTATGATCTGAACAACTGTACTGTGGATTTATGCTGGTCTATGGAAAGGGGCAGCTAATGCTTAATGTGTTTTGCCTCCTTTTTTTCAGCTCTTTGGCCTTTTTCTCCTCTTAGTCTCCTAAGTATTTCTTCTAATTTTACACTCATATATCTGATCATAAGAAAAACTGGTTGGAAGACAACACTATGTATTACAACAAATACTGTGAAATTCATATTACTTCCTTAAGTGAAATTCTGTATCACTTGTAACTTTTCTGTTTTAATACTATTTTGTACTCTTTCAGAAATGAAAAAAAATTTAAAAAGAAAAAAAAGATGTGGTCTTAAAAACTAAGCCAGGTTTGTAAGTTGCCCCCACTGACTATATTTCCATCCCAAAAGACCTACTCCTTCAAATGGTAAAGATTTTTCATACTTGCTTTCTCTTCTCAGAAAGTAACATAATCAGAAGTAATTTTAAGGGAGTATTTTATAGAAATTGAAATAGTCTAGACTCAGGAAAGGAACAGGACAGGGGCTCTCGGGATCAGGAGGGCATGATGCAAGGAGCAGATAGAAAGGCATAGAAAACACAGCTGCTGAAGCATGACAGTGGGAAGCCTGCACTCTGAGCTTCTCATCTTGGACAAGGTGTTTATCTCTGAGTTAGTTATCTAGTGTCTAAAACGAAGATAATACTACCCACTCCCTCCCTTAGGATTTTGATGATTATATCTATCAAATTATGGCTGTTATATTATTATATTACATCTCTCAAATCATTTAGAGTTTTCATTTGGTAAGTGGGATTGAGAAAATTTTTTTATTTTTTCCTTTTTGTTTGAAATGTTTAGGCTAATTAAAAGGGATCAAAAAACTAATAAACAATTTTTGCTTTATTATACAGAGCTCAGTAAAGATGATAGTTCTGTTTCCTTCCCAACAGCCTCCTCTTAGACCCTTTTGTGCCAGTTCTTGCCTCTGTAGAACGGGAATAAGATCATCCTTAGAAAAAATTCTCCTGAGTTAAGTAGCTTGAAGATAAGAAGAGAGAGCTCTGCCTGCTTAGACTCCCTGAAAAAGGCCATCAGTTAGAGAAAGACAGGTTTAGGAGAAATTCAGATTCAAGTCCATCTCCTGTCTCCTGTTATTGACTGGTTGAAGGATCAAAGGGTTTTTGTTTTGTTTTAATGTTTTTCCTTTTCCAAATGGCAGTGAGTAGATATTTACCTAATGGAGTTTTAGCCTCAACATATCTGGCTTTGTATTCGAAACAGTAGAATACTCAACAAATATGAGTTTTCATTGCTATTATCAGCAGCATTTCATCCCTGCCCAGAACACTCCAGGCCCTTAAGCAACCCTGCATGAATCTTTATAAAACTGGCAATTCCTAAGCAGTCTTGTGAAAGGTTTAGAGCAGCAATGGCAAACCTGTTAGAGCTTTCCATGGTAACAGCCAGTTGTGGAATGCATACCGTAGGTTTATAGCCACTAGCTTAGATGAAATGGTCTTTACCATTAACAGGTCTTGCTTTCTAGATCTTCCTCTTTATCTTAAGTGGGACTTCTGATTCAAGAGTTTTGATTTCACTTTTGTTGTCCTACCAGCCTACAAAAATGGTCTGGTCATTGGGGTGACTTAATATTTAACCCCCTGGCCCGGCGGGATGGCTCAGTGGTCTAAAGCGCCTGCTTGGGAAAGCTTGGGTGGCTTCAAGGACCGCGGTTCGATCCCCGGCGCCACATGCTGCGCCAGCCCTGCCATCGGGGCAGGCTGAGCCGGCCATAAAAATGAGTGAATAAACAAACAAAGGTTCGGAAACAAGAAATAAATAAATAAAATAAAAAATTATAAAAAAAAAATATTTAACCCCCTGAAACTGTTTTGTTTCTCAGTTTGTTTCATTAACAATTCATCTCTGAAGATACTGATGACTGTTTAATGCCAGAGAATCAGGATCCTTAGTGTACTAAGATGTATAATTTTGGGATCTCCTTGTATTAAGTAGCTGGGAGAAGGAATCACGGTACTATTCTATAAAATGAAATGGAATCAGTCATTTCAGGCAGGCTTCCGGAAGGAAAATTTTCAGAAATCACTCAGGACATTGAGAAGAACCCAAGGATAAGACCTCAGAGGACTATTGGTAGGTCCTCACTAGGACCTTGGCTTTCAGAGGAGCTGTGCTTAATGAAGTTTGCTTGCCAGAGATACTTGAAGTCCAGAAACTGTGGCTTGTAGGTCTGAAAGTGGTACACCTCTGTTTAAGTGAAATGTTGTAATGCAGGCCATCTGCCTTCCCTGTCCCATTTTTTACATTTCTTGAAACAGTGCCATATGTTTTGAGGGCATTCCTGGTAACTTTATACTTAGATTCAATGAATTAATCTTATTTCTTTGTTGATGCTGTTTAGTTCTTGTATCATATTAGGACATATACTACTTTGATTTGGTTTCAGTGCAGTCCATTACTTGCAGGCATATGTCCTTACAGTGGTGCAATACACAGACATGGTCTGTGCTTTCAAAAATTCTACAGTGAGGTCACAAGCCCTTTAACCCATTGAAATAGAAACTCATTAATCCCTCACAGTTGTGTCAGTTGGCAAACTACTACATTTAATTCTTTTTTGTTTACTGTAACTTCTCTTATAGCCTTTGTTAATTACTATATTTTTTGTAGATAAAGTCTTTAAAGTTAGAATAAGAGAAGTATCCAGCCAGGAGCACAATACACTACCAATGAATGCCAGGAAAAAAACAAATCCATTTCTTCTGCCTTTAAGCAAAACTCTTTACATTTTGTCTGAGCCATCTTGATGGATATCTTATAATGCACTTAAAAAAATGGTCTATGAGTTAAATCAGCGTGGACAACTTAGTAAGACCCTGTCTCAAAAATAGAAATAAAAAGAAGTTATGGGTGTAGCTCTGTGTGAAGGGTCTGGGTTTGTTCTCCAGGGCCAAGGGTTTTGGGGGAGTGAAATGAGGTTAATTTTGAATATAATATATACAGGTAGTACAAATAGTAAGTTCTACAGCAGTCCAGACAGGAATGCTAATTATGGATTGTTATGACCAGGTTGGGCTTTGTAGATAAGGTTTAGTTTGGGCCTTAAATGACTAGAGGAATAGTCAAACATATTTACTGTCTGTTCTAAGTGATAGAGATTTTTGTACGGAGGGCTTTGTGCAAGCTCTAAGCTCAGGGCCAATGATATAATCTCTCTGTTGCATTCTAAAAATGACACTCCTTTACTCTAGGAATGGCTGTGGACCAGATCAGCATCCTAGTTCTATGTGTTGCTGTCATCATACATTATTTCTAAGGAGAAGAGAGTATATTTGTAACCTAACAGCTGTTGGCCATAATTTGAAATATTTTAAAACCTTATGATTTGAATTTTAAATAGAAAACTTGAATATTTAAAACTGTAATATTTATAACTGTTAAATATAAAAACCATTTTTTAAAAAAAAGCCAAAAGGAAAAACCTTTGAGGAAGAATTATATGTGAGAAAGATAGGCCTTATATACCTCTCTCTATTTTTAAAACTGAAGTACAGTTTGCTCAACATAAAAATTCATGGAGGAATTTTAACTATTTAAAATGTGGAATTTAGTGGCATTTTGTGTATTCATAGAGTTATGCAGCCATCACCACTAATTACAAACATTTTCAGCCCTCTAAAAGGAACCTCTGCCTAATAAGCATTTGTTCTTCATTTTTCTCCCAACTGTGGTATCTTTTAATCTGCCATCTTTCAGTAGATTATTCTGAATATTTCATATATGTGAAATCGCATGGTGTACTCTTTCATGCCTGATTTCTTTCACTTAACATCATGGTTTTAAGATTCATTCATATTGTTGTGTATCAGTCAGTAGTTCACTTCTTTTATGGTGGAATAATATTTCATTATATGGATATAACACATTTTACTTATCCATATATCAGCCAATGAACATATGTAAATATTTTACATTTTAACATTGGAAGTATTATTGCTGTTAACATTTGTATACACATTTTTCTTTGAATACCTGTTTTCACTTCTTTGAGGTATATACCAAAGGGTAGATTTGTTGGGTCACATGGTAACTCTACATTTAGCTTTTTTGTTTGTTTACTTTTGAGACAGGGTCTTGCTGTATTTCCTATGCTGGACTTAAACTAATGGACTCAAGTGATCCTCCTCCCTCAGCTTCTCAAGTAGACAGAATTATAGGCACTACTGTGCCTAGCTTGTATTTAACTTTATGTGACACTACCATATTGTTTCCACAGTGCTGCACCATGTGACATTCCTACCAGTGATGCACCAGTTTCTATTTCCACAAGCTTACCAACCTTGTTATTGTTTATCTCTTTGATGTTCTCTCAGGAAATCTAGGGGGTATGAAGTGATATCTCATTGTGGTTTTGATTTCCACTGGCTAATGATGTTGAGCATCTTTTCATGCATTTATTGGCCATTTTTATAAGATTTTTAGGGAAATATCCATATAATGTCTTCCCCATTTTTTAATTGTTTTCTGCTATTGAGCTGTACATGTTCTTTATATTTGGGTTACTAGTCCTTTATCAGATATATTATTTATAAATATTTTCACTCATTCAGTAAATTGCCTTTTAATTTCTATTTTCATTTTATTTTATTACTTTTTGAGACAAGGTCTCAAAAGTGTAGGCCAGGCTGGCCAGAACTCACTATGCAGCGCAGGCTGGCCTCAAACTCATAATCCTTCTTTTCAGCCTTCTGAGTGCTGGATTACTGGTGTGTACCACTATACCTGGCTCTTTTTACTTTCTTGGTAGTGTCTTTTATGCATGAAAATGGTTTTTTGTTTTTGTTTTTTTTATTCTTGATAAAGTCTAAATTCATTGTTTCTTTGTTTATTTGTACTTTTGGTCTATATATAAGCCATAAAGATTTGTCTTATAATATGTCTTATATATAAGATCATAAAGATCTGTCCTTAGATTTTGTTCTGAAAGTTTACTGTTTTACACTTTAGTCTTGGTTCCATTTTGAGCTATTTTTATATGTTGCGACAATATTAATGATAAATTTTATTTATTAATTTTTCATTTTATGTATTTGGTGCAGGATCTCATTTTGCAAATCGGACTCATTGTGATTCTATTTTCAGCCTCTCCAGTGCTGGGATTATAGGAATGTGCCACCATACCCAGACTTGTTTGTTCACTAGCATGCGGGACCAGGGATCAAACCCTTGGTCCCTGTGCTTGTCAAAACAGGTGCTTAGTCTGCTGAGATATCTTGCTGGCCCATTAATGGTAAAATTTAGGTGGAGGATTATCTGTAAAGTCCTTTAAACTTTCAACTTTGCTTATTGTTTGATGTTTTCCATAATAAAATGTTGGAAAGGAAAGAAGACCAAATCAGAAGCCTATTGGTTCCTCTTTGAGCACCTTCTCCTACCCACCTCCTCCACAGTTTCATAAAGGTGGCATTATGTGAGGTAAAGGCAGATACTGAGCAAGATAGGCATGGCAGAAGATAATTCAATGTGCTCCAAGCTTCAGTATGATTTGCATTATTCCATTAATCCTGTAGTGGACTGTTAACTGGTGGCCAACTTGTTATATACAGCTGAACTGAACTAGCCTGGTGCTGGTTGTGGGAGGTCCACCTGGGGATTATTGATAGTAGCATAAGAGGTAGAACTGGGGAAGCTGTTGAGAGGCTCTTAGGAAGCTGTATGGAGAAGCTGCTGGTTCTGTGGTTCTCCTCTGGAAGACCTTTGTCATGCTGGTTTTTCTGATGAAGTTGGAAAGTTCTTCTTTTTTTTTTTTTTTGTATAGGGTTTCAGTACGCAGCTTGGACTGGTAGTGATCCTCCTGTTTTCAGCCTCCCAGCACCAGGATTACAGACATGTGTCACCATGCCCAGACTTGGTCGCCAGCTCAGTGTGCTTGGAGGTGGAGCTGGCATAGCATGTGATGTCAGGGATCAAACCCTAGCCCCTGTGCTTGGCTGAGCAAGTGCTTAGTCTGTTGAGCTACCTCACCAGCCCAGAATGGGACATTCTTGTTGCTGGAGGAGCTTGAGACCTTTGTTGTCACTGAGAATAGCTGCGGTGTACTTTGGGGGAGCTCTGTTCCTCACCTTGAGCATTGTTTCAAGCTCCAGAAGAGAAGATGTTTGTCTTGGTTATTTTTCATTCATTGCTGGGACAAAATGCTCGATACCCAAAATTAAGGAATGAAAGGTTTCTTTTTTTTTTTTTTGTCTTTTTGAGACAGGGTCTCGCTATGCAGTTGAGGCTGGTCCTGCGCTCACTTTTGTAGCCCAGGCTGGTCTCGAACTCGCACCAATCCTCCTGCCTCAGCCTCCCGAGTGCTGGGATTACAGGCATGAGCCACCACGGCCGGCTATGAAAGGTTTCTTTAGCTCAGTTTGTGGACATTTCAGTCTGTACTCTGCTAGCTCCCAGGCAGAGTGGCACATGTCAGAGAGCAGCAGTTCATGGCAGCAGAAAACAGTGAAGAGCAAAGGGAAAGGCAGCAGCTGCCACTTCTAGCCTGTGTCTCTCTTATGTTATAAACAAGCTACGCTGGGTCTGGAGGTATAGAACTCACACAATGTCCATGCATTCCTCTTGCACAGCATGAGGATGTTTACAAACTAAGAATCCTGGTTCTCTGCTGATTCACTCAAACTTCTAAACACAATGTACGAACTAGTACAGTTGTACACTGCTCAGCCTCCTGAAGAAGCTTGTTACATTGGCTTCCTTGATGGGAACTTGGGCTTTCCTCATCATCGGAGGGGCTTGGGACCTCACTGTTGGGCTGTAGTACTTATCAAGGGAGCTCTGGTTCTTCCCAGAGCATTGCTTCCTGGCTCCAGTACTGATCCCTCAGCCTAATACACGGATCCTTTATCCAGCTGGCACAGATTTCCTAGCTTCCATCACTGATCTTTTGGCTTTTCCAGTGCAGATACATGAAGCAGGTCTACATGAGACTTTGTGGTGGGCTCTAGGCCTCCAGCTGGACTTGTGAAAGGCATTATTATGGGCTCTAAGTCCTAGACTCATACAGGATATTAGGATCCAGGCACTTAGCTGCTTTCTTTGGTCTTAGTGTGTGGACAGATTTCCTGTGCTCTTTGTATTGATTATTTGGGTGATTTAGTATAAAATATAAAATGTGTCCTGTATTCTTCCCCTTGCCAAAACCCTTAATCACGACAAATCTTTTTTTTTTTTTTTTTTTTTTTTTTTTGAGACAGGGTCTCACTGTGCAGTTCAAGCTGGCTTTGAGCTCACTTTTGTAGCCCAGGCTGGTCTCGAACTCACAACGATCCTCCTGCCTCAGCCTCCCAAGTGCTGAGATTACAGGCATGAGCCACCATGCCCGGCTAATCACGACAAATCTTAATACTGTTCCTTTTTAGGACCAAAAGGAATGTGTGGTGGAATTTCAGATATGTTTTGCAAGGATATGTTTTGCTACTCACCTGCTACATGGATAGCTGCCTGTTTTTAAACCTAGTTGTGAAGTAAAGTTAGCTTTTGGGACAAGAGAGTTCATAGACTGTTTTCAGCAGCGAAATAAGGATAGTTTAATTCTATATATCTCTATATTGTTTTTCTGCTTTACCTACAAAAATCACCAAGAAATTTGGTTGTGAACATGAATTTTGTGCCATATATCTGATGAAAACTTCAAGACTCAGGAGCCTCCCCTAGGATTTTTGGTAAGCAATCAGGCCCTGGGAAAAAGTATGCAAAGGACATATCATTCCTGTTTATATAGGTGTATAATTTCCACAGAGTTCTAAGGGAAAATCTTTTATTTTTGCCTCTATAATTTGGTATAGCTTGAGAGATTATGTTTTGGAAATACTACCTTACTTGTTAAAATACAATTTTTCTTACTAGCATGTATACTGTAGATGAGTTGGGTCATTGTTGGCTTCCACAGAGCAGGCTCTGGGCTTGCTCATCGCCAGTGCCCATCTCCTGTTACTATAACTCCCAGTATATTATAGGTCTTACTAATTTTTACAAAGAATTGATTGGCTTAAAATTGTTATTTTGCTTTATATATGTGTCTGTTCTTTTAACAACTCATTTTTTTCAATCAGGAGAGTTAGAACCTTGAATGAGTCATCAGTTCAGGATCAGAGAGTTATCAGTAGTCCAGAAAAGACAGTCTGAGCCTACTAACTGATTCATAGGCTATATATCTGTTCTTGCAGGGGAAGTGGCCTGGATAAATCAATGACTGTCATTAATAAACTCATAGCTCTCAGACAGCAAAAGTTATGGCTGTTGGTGAACTCCTGGGGAATGGAAATATGAACTTAATCAAATTTCTGGGCCTGAAAGGTTTGACTTCAGTTGTCATTTTCACAACCCCTTTTCAGTCTTTCAGGGTCTTGGGATCCAAAGTGAATTCTGCATGGAGCGGGGAGAAGGGGGAAAGCAGCTCTAAGTAACAGTAAAGATTCTCAAAATATTCTTAATATTTTAGAGCTGTTGATTATAAATATTGTAAATTCTAGAATCTAGGGCTTAACCTAGTAAAGATTCTCAAAGCATTCTTAATGTTTTAGAGCTATTGATTATAAATGTTGTAAGTTCTAGAATCTACGGCTTTACATCAGAGGGAACCAAAGGTTATGCAGTGCCCATGTTACTTGGTAGAAGTTATATAAAATCAGTGCAGTTGGTGGCAACCTGGTGGTCCTTCCCCATCTTCATGGGTATCTGTAAAAAGACTCACTTAGGATCTGCTGTCACTGTTATTTCTCTTTATTCACAAAGCTTAAGTATTGAGTCACCAGATCCAGTTTTTATTCCTAGAGAAAACTGCAAGGCAATTTCTTTAGTAATGACTACTGAGTCATTCAGTGCATATTTATCAAGTGACAGCTTTGCAAGGTACTTTAAATACAATGTTGAAATAGACTTCATTCCTAGCGATACTTTACCAAGTATCCTTATGAAAATGAATATCCTATCTTGTTTAAATTGATCTTCAAATCTTCAAAGAAATTGCCATCCTTCTCTGGATTTTACATCACTCAGTGCTGGCCCACGTAAGATTTTATCACTCATTGTTTAGAAAGGCCCTGTGCTACCAAGAATAACTCAATCTCAGCCCACCTTTCCTAATAACATCAGCAATGGAACCAAGAGCAGCCTGGATGGCAAGAGTGGGAAGTGCAGGTTGCAGTGAGGTTGCAGTGTGAGTTATCAAGTATGAAATTCTCTCTGGTAGGTTTATATGTTTTCTGTCCTTTATTTTTCTGGGGAGAGAGAATTCCAGGCTTCAAGTGAGTGACATCTTCCCCAGAGATAGGAGTTGGTCTATCTGGAATGAATAGGAAAACTGGCATCTCAAGCCTTCCTTTCTTGGCCCTCTGTACCACACTATTCAGTCTTAATTCTCAGTCCCTACTACATGAAGAACCTTAGATGATATGGTGGTGATATGCCATGCATCACACACTCAAAGAATTTATTTTGATTAAAGATGCGACTTATACACAGCAACAACAAGATAAAAAGCAAGAGTGAAAAGGTTCAGGTGAATGAGTGGTGGTATGTAGTGAGAGGTAGTCTGAGAAGAGAGAAGGGTCTCATGAGTAAGGGAATTGGGCTCCAGGACTTAACTGCATGTTCATAAACAGGTGAAGTTCTTTCACCTAAAGTTGACTCACCCAAACTGCCCCCCCCATATGAGTAAGGATTACCTAACTCTCAAGGGCAAGTGAGATATAACAAAAACTTTGTAAAACACAAATTAAAATATGAACATAAGTGGGAAGTGGTCTTATCTCATTTTACAGGTGAAGGAAGTAATGGAGGAATGAAAACTCATGCTGAAAGTACCATGCTTATGATCAAATGGGCATTGCTTGTTTGGACACCGACTGGCCTGGCTGTCTTTCCCTTTCTCTTTTCTCTGTAGACCTTGTATACCCTGAGGCTCACAACTGACTGGGAAGCTGTTGGCCCATGTAATTTTGTTTTGGAAAGCTGTGAGCAAGTTTAGGGGTCTATATTTCTTCTTAAGGATATTAGAGGTATGAATATATTCTTACTTCATCGGTGTTGGCAAAAATCTAACACAATGTCTAATAAAAATAGATGAATTGCCAATGTCAAATTTAAAAATTTGTAGTAACTGTCTAAAAAAGAGAAGCAAGTAAAATTAATATGTTTTATCTAATACAGTATGTTCAAAACACTTGTTTGAACATGTGATCAGTATAAAACAAGCTTAATGAAATATTTTGTAATATTTTTCTATACCAAATCTTTATGATAGGGCATGTGTTCCCTCCCAGCACTTCTATTACCCTAGCCACTACATGGCTGCTGGGCAGTCACAAATCTGAGGGCTGCTGTAGTAGAAAGCATAGAAACTATTCAAGGGAAGGAACAGCTAGGATGAGGGAAAAGAGAAGAGAAAGAAGGAAGGGAAAGAGATATATATGTATATACACAGGATACCTTGGATGATTGTACTAATGATTTCTGCGGGTCTATTGATAGGAAAAGTTAATGGTTAAATTTAAAAAAAATTTTTTTGGCCAATTTCACATGCTTATATCTGGTAATTTGAACAACAATATGCAACATAACAACCTGTTGAATTCCTATCATTTTGTTTAGTGAGATTCTGTGTTGTTTCTAATGTCTGTTTTTACTATTTTTCAATCCTCTTTAACAGAAAAAGGAAGAAAGAAAAAAGGTATAGGCTTCCATGGTCTCTATTTTCTCTGCTTTTCCAGTTCTGGGTTTTAATCTTCATTCTTATCCTCATTATCATGGTCTTGCTTATTTTTTCCTTCTTTTTAAAAAAAAAAAATTATTTATTTATTTTTTTCTTGTTTCAGAACCTTTGTTTGTTTATTCACTCATTTTTATGGCCAGCTCAGCCCACCCCGAGGGCAGGGCTGGCGCAGCATGTGGTGCCAGGGATCAAACCGCAGTCCCTGAAGCCGCCCAAGCTTTCTGAAGCAGGCGCTTTAGACCACTGAGCCATCCCGCCAGGCCCCTTATTTTTTCCTTATTTAGTCTCTACAAAGCAGTCTTCTTTTCTGCCTAAGTGTCAGGCATATATATATATATTTCTTCTTCTTATAGCTACTATTTTAAATCAGCTGAATCCCCTGAATGACCCCTTTCCTCTTTTTCTCTTGTACTAAGCTTCTCATTTTACTTTCTGTATGTCTCTTCTACTAAATTTTGTGCTCCTTGAGGACAAGAATAGTGTTTATTCATTTTAGTGATCCCAGCAACCTAACACAAAGAAATTAAGTAAACTTTCATGATTGAATAAATAGATTATTCTTGATACTTTGCCAGCTCTTTTTTCCCTTCTCAACATCTATTTTCTTTTCTTTTTTCTGCAATAGTAGTTTTTGTGCAGTGCTATTCTATGGCACATAGAGGCAACATCTGTTATTTATGGTTTTAATTTTAATTATTTACAGGAAAACAGCCAAAACTTTAGACTTATCCACTTTTCTTTCATCTTTCAGGCTGCCTGATATTATTTATCCATGCCAAGAATGCCTTTAAGTATCTGGAGGCCTAGATACTTAACTGGAGACTGATTTCTGAAGCTTTTCAGGTGTGCTTCCATCCCCATCTCTGCTCTGCCTGAATCTTCCTGTCCTTGAGTTTCTCATAGTCACCCTAATGGCAACTCATTCTGAGACCAGAAAGTGACATACCAGTAAAGTTAGAAAGTATTTTGGAGATTCAAGTTCAGTAGATTTTATATTTTTATTTTATTTTTATTTTTTTTTTTGGTGGGACTGGGGTTCAAACTCACGACCTTGCACTTGCCCAGCAGGCACTTGTGCCTCGGAGCCATCTCCCCAGCTCCCCGATTTTATATTTTTAAAGTTTAAAAAGTTTTTGTTTCAAGTAAAGCTTTAGGCAGACCCCTAAATTTAAAACAGGGAATGGGGCTGCTTTGGTTAAAAATGGGTTTGGGGCTTCTTAGAGATCCTCAGGGATTCTGCAGCACATGGTTGAGAACTACCTCCTCAAAGGAGACCTGGAGGAGTGAAACAGCAGGCCTCCTGTACCACACAGCAAGCTGAGGACAGGATCTGGACTAGAACTCAGGCTTCCTTTCCAGGTCAGTGTTCTCTTAACCACAATTTACTGTTGGAGCTTCATTTCCTAAGGGGAGGAAACAGTAACAATGAGTCTTTTATTGTATTCTCCTTGATGAGATCTGACAGCGTCCACCTTTCCTCTGCCGATAGAAAATTAGGCTACACACCTCCCCCCCGCCCCCTTATTGTTTTTCTCTGGGGCCCAGGCTGGGGCTTGCCTCAGCCTTTGTTCTGTTCCCAGTTTTTGTGGTGCCAAGAAGAATAGGGAGAGAGCGGATTCAGGCAGGTCACAGTGGCACAGATGTTTCCTGTCCCTTGGCTGGTCTGGCTGTGTCTTTCAGAGCAAGCTGAATGCCATGGCCAGGTGTGTTTTTCAGGGCCTTCCAAGCCCTTGGAGGTGGTAAGTGTTTCTAACCGCAGTTTCCTCATTAGTTTCTGATTTTCACAGGCCTCCAGCCACTACCTGAGGGAACACATCTCAGCCTCTGCTCTGGGACTCATCCATCATTCAAAGCTCTCTGTGCCCTGGCTGGCCACAGCTTACCTCTGTGCTCTGCTTTGCACGCTTTCCAGTGTTCTCCATTTTCTCCCAGGGTACTCTGTGCATGTCTCCTTCTTTTTCATCTTCATCTATGCAAACCATGCTCATTTTTTCTGATTAAGATTCCATGCCACCTTTTTAAAGAAAGCTCCCTCAGTTTCCAACTGTATGGGGTCTCTGTCTGCCATGGTACAACCACTTTTTAGCTTCATCTTCCATCATTCCCTGACTCATACTTTATGTGCAGCAACTTTACATACACCCAATCATTTCGTACTTTGGGGCCTAGGCCCTGCTTATGCTGCCTGTTTTCCCAGAGGGCTTGTTTTGTTTTATTTGCTGTAACCTTTTACTTCACTCTTTCTTTCTTTCTTTTTTTAATGCAAGTTTTGATTTTTATTTCAGATTAACTTTTTTTTTTTTTTTGTCTTTTTGAGACAGGGTCTGGCTATGCAAGGACCCATGAGTTTGCTTTCTTTTTTTCAGTTGAAGTATATTTATGCTGCTATCAGAAATAATACTTCCACCTATCATTCTGTCTTAAAATAACTTTTTTTTTTTTGAGACAGGGTTTCGCTATGGTTCAGGCTGGCCTTGAACTCACTGTTGTGGCCCAGGCTGGTCTCCAACTTGCACTGATCCTCTAGCCTCAGCCTCCCAAGTGCTGGGATTACAGGTGTGCACCACCACACCCTGCTTAACTTCACTCTTTATTTGCTTAAATACTGTTTAGGTTTAGGATGGGCCTAGGAGTCATTTCTTCGAGGATGTGTTTCTTACCCTTCCAAAGTCAGATAGGTTCTTCTCATAAAAGAGAGTGTCCATCTCTGCTATATTTTATCTTTTTGCATCTGAGTCCCCACTATTCAATGTTCTATAAGATATAATCTACCTTACTTGTATTGTTGAGCAGCAGCTCACTTATAGTAGGAACTTAATGAATATTTGTGGCACAAATTACTAAGTAATTTTTGTGTGATGTATATTATTGTTTAGCTTTTGCTTTAGATAGAAAAAAGAAAAATTCTCTCTTTGAGAATTCATTACCACAAAACTGTCTTAATGGGTTTGCATTTGAGTTTGTACTATGTGTTGATACAAGATTTAATTTGAAAGGTATGCCCTGCCAGTGATATTGTAGAGTGTTTAGCAGAAGATGCAACCCCTCTTAAGATGATGAAAGGCTGGCAGAGGGTATGCTTAGCATGGGCAATGCCCTCAGTTCAATCCTTAGCACAAATACAAAAACAAGTTAGAAGAAGAAAAATCTGAACTATAAAATGGTAAGAGCTGCACTACAAAACTATTATATTTCAGTTGTCAAAGACAAGAAATAATGAAAAACTTGACACCAGACACATGAGGAAAATAAGACACATATGTTAATAGCATTTCTAGAAATAGAAGTATAGTCACTGAAATAAAAACTTCAATGTTTATTTAATGACATTAGACATTGGTGAAGAGCAAATTGGTGAACAAGAAGGTGCAGCTGAAGTTACCCAAGGTGCTTCTTAAAGAAACAGAAGAATATAAAAACAGAGTTAAGAGACATATAGACTAGATTGTTCATAATGATTCTAGAAGGAAGGAATAGAATGAATGGAAAAGAAGTAACATTCAGAAGTAATGGCTGATGTTTACGAAAACTGGTGAGTGCCCAGGGTGGTGTATGACCACATTTAGAAATGATAGTGAAATTATAGGGCACCAGAGACAAATAAAATAAAAAAAAAATCAATCTTAAGAGCATCCAAAACCAAAAATATCCTACAAACAATCATAATTAGACTGAGATGCAAGGACAGAAAGAATATACAAAGGAATGAGGTTCATGAAAAATGATAGGAAGAAACACTCATTCTAAACTTTTCTAGTCAGTTAAGCCTTTAATAATTCAAGAGTGAGGACAAAATGGAGGTAATTTTAGACAGGTAGAAACATCAGGTTCACACTATATAGATAGACAATTTCTAAAAGAAATTTCTAAAAAGGTGAGTATTCTTTAGGAAGTAGGAAATAAATTCAAAAGGAGGTAATAATATGAAAAAAACAATAATTAGAAAAGAAATTGGCCAATTCAAATAAATATAAAACAAAATAAAAATAGAAAAGTCTTGACTATGCAAAGTGACAAAAATAATGATTAATCCAATAAATATAAAAACAAGTGAAACTAAAATATTGTACAATAATGTGACAAAGGAGGGGCATGAGGAATAGGAGGCATGATCAATTTTAAAGTATTCTAAAATTAGAGTAGAACTATTGATTAAATTTATACCTAGGTAAGCAAAGAGTAATTTTAATATCCTTCATTGGGGGAATAGATAAATTGTGATATAAAAAAAATGAGCCAGGATTTTGTATAATATGAAAAGGTGCCAAAACTAACATTAAAGGACAAAAGACAAAGTATAGGCAAGCATGTATAGAATAGGGCCACTTAAAAAGTCCCAAAATAAGCAAAACACTGCTTACTACATGAATATATAGTTTATAGATAAAACTATGAAATGAAACTGTAATAAATAAAATTAGATAATAAAACTATGTAAATATACATTCAGAAGTGACAGATATTAATTCAGCATAGCTATCCCTGAGAAAATGATATATACAAATGGGATTAGAAGGATTATGCAAGAAATTTCAATAATGTAAAAATGTATTCTTTTCAAAAATCTGAAAAAATAGGAAGATCTGGCAAAGTTAGATGACAAAGAGGTATTATATTATTATTATTATTATTATTATTTTTTTTTTTTGTCTTTTTGAGACAGGGTCTTGCTATGCAGTTGAGGCTGGCCTTGAACTCACTTTTGTAGCCCAGGCTGGTCTCGAACTCACACCAATCCTCCTGCCTCAGCCTCCCAAGTGCTGGGATTACAGGTGTGAGCCACCATGCCCAGCTTATTATATCATTTTTTAAGTATATCTATATGCTTGATATCTTTTTTTATTTGAATAAATTATGAACTTAAATTTCAAAAACATATATATATAGCTTGGAAAGGATTCTAATTTGTTTAATTTTATTTTTTCCATAGTAAAGCATGGTATAAAACAATGGCATAAATTTAAATAGATTCTATTGCATCTAATTAAAATCTGTAACTTTAAAGAAATAAACAGACTTACATTTCTCCAAGTTCATATTTTCCCTAAGTGATTTTTTTTTCATCTTTTAAAACCAAAGCATTTATTTTGAGTGATTGCTGCAATTCTCAAGATGAACTGGATGCTGCAACAGTTGCTCTCTTGGGTTTAGGTGTCGTTTCTTCAGGGAATCCATGCCTGAATCTGCGATATACAATTTTTAGGTGCCTCTTTCGACCAGTTCCAGTGGTATTTCGTCTTTTAGCCTTTGCACTCTAGTTATACTTTCTCTTGCGCTTGGCGGGATAGCCACATTTGCCACAAGTCGACTTCTGGAGGTGGTATGCCTGTGATAGAGCCATAGCAGCGGCACAACGTGTGCGTCCTATTACAACGCTTTCCAAAGGATGACGTTCCCTTAGTCATCTCGCTTGTGCCACCGAGACCAAAGAGGCTAAGTGATATTTTGCTAAAAGAAAGCAATACTGAATAAAAATTTTAAGATTTATTTGCCTCTAGTACTAGCTGTCTTACTCAGGTTTGGTCAAGAGGAATTTTAAGAAGTTCTGGTTATCATTCTCAAAAAACCTAAATGGCACTTTTTCATAGAGGAAACTCAAAATTGTAACTGAAAAGTGGGGTCATGTAAAGAAAGTTTAAAAGAAGAGGGACAGTGTGGGCTAAAGAAATAAAGTCACAAAGAGACCTGTTCACTGTCTTTGATAGGATAAACACAGACAAGAAAAAAGCATACTGGTTTTATGTGAGTAGAGCCAGAGCCAAACAGTAAGTTTTAAATGGGAAATTTCAACCCAGTTTAAACTCTAGTGTACTATCTGAAAATGAAATCAAAAGCAAAATCCTTAAGGAATTTCTTTGCTGGCCCCATGTTATAAATATTGTAGAGTAGGATTTTGTGTTGATATATGAGGTGGGATTTCATGATTTGACTTTAAATTTATTGTAGGGAAATCTTAAAGACAGACTCTTAAGCTTTTAAGCAATTCAAGTGAAGATAGCCATATCCAGGATTATAGACACAAAGGAGGAATCTACTCTAGGTCTCAGGATGTATCTTAGGAAAACTACACAGACACAAAATCTTACACCTAGAAAACAAATAGCATTCGAGTAGAAGTTGCCCTTCTAGAAAGTGCTGTCAAGGTTCTATTTCGTTATTCTTCCAGTTCCAAGCTATCTGCTTCTCAGGTTTGCTGCGCCTGTTTCCTGGTCCCTGGCCAACCAATAAGGAGAAAGTGGTGCCACCTGCCTTTCAGCCTTAGCTTCCCTTGCCCTTTCACTTCCTCTCTGTGGTGTTCCTGTCCTACCTTCATGGGCTTTATGAATTACACTTTCGTATCACAGTATTTTTGTTAAAGCCTCTTGAAAGCCGGGCGTGGTAGCTCACGCCTGTAATCCCAGCACTCGGGAGGCTGAGGCAGGAGGATTGTTGTGAGTTTGAGACCAGCTTGGGCTACAAAAGTGAGCTCAAGGCCAGCCTCAACTGCATAGCGAGACCCTGTCTCAAAAAGACAAAAAAAAAAAAAAAGCCTCTTGAAATACTTTTCCACATCACATATGAAAAGTCTTTACATAACAGAGCCTGAAAATGCCTTTAGGAGCCACGTGGGAAAATCCTGTCACAAATGAAACAAATATGAATCGGATGAATCCCTTAGCCTCACCATCCCTTCCCCCCACATTCGTAATTAGGTTTTACCACTGCTTTCTTTGCACCGTAGCAAAATTACTTGTATAGAATTTTTGGGACTGTGTCTGTTCTAGAATAAAAGTATTTTTGAATTTTAAGATTCCTAACAAGAGTACAGCACTTTTATGTTTGATTTTATAACATAATACAAATCCTAGTCATCTTTAAGTATATATTTAGGTAATGTAAAATACATGTACTTTATTGTGCAACCCATCTATAGAAATCTTTCATTTCAAAAGAGTGCATCTCCATATCCATTAAATTGTGACTTTCCAATGAGCACAGGGGTTTTAAAGAGACATTTTGTCATGTAGGATGTGATAAAAGGATTTTTGAAGTATATATACCTTTTCTATAAAGAAACTAATTTCAGAAGTTATGCATAGCTTAGTCAAAAATGGTTTTCAAAATTTTTATTTTGTAAAGCACTATGGGAAAAAAGATGAACATTTATAAAGATGGACTATTAGTGATAAAGTTATCAAATTATAACTAAAGGTATTGCTTATCTTTTTTTTTTTTTTTTTTTTGGCTTTTTGAGACAGAGTCTCACTATGCAGTTCAGGCTAGCCTTGAGCTCACTTTTGTAGCCCAGGCTGGTCTCGAACTCACACTGATCCTCCTGCCTCAGCCTCCCGAGTGCTGGGATTACAGGCGTGAGCCACCACGCCCAGCCCAGTATTGCTTATCTTTAAGTTTTATTTCAAAAGATTTTTTTTGGAAACATGGTTTGAAAAGGCAAAAGATTTATAACATCTGAAGAGAGTCCAGAGTATGGAAACATGTTTTTAAATAGCAATACAAGTTGTTATGTTCAGTAGTTTTATCACAATATTTTATTTAACTCAAAAATCAAATAAAATAAAAAACTTGCATAAAAGTGACTATTTAGAAATAATTAGTGCCTTCTCAGACTTTCAAAATGGATGCTTTTTTATTTTTTTTTATTTATTTATTTATTTTTTTTGTCTTTTTGAGACAGGGTCTCGCTGTGCAGTTGAGGCTGGCCTTGAGCTCACTTTTGTAGCCCAGGCTGGTCTCGAACTCGCACCAATCCTCCTGCCTCAGCCTCCCGAGTGCTGGGATTACAGGCGTGAGCCACCACGCCCGGCTTATTGTTTTTGAATAATGCCATATTTAAGAAATAGTATGAGGTGGTTAATAAGCTTTGTGTGGAGTCAGTTTGCATGGTTTCAAATCCTGCATCCACCTGTCAGTTGTTGTACAACCTTGAACCAGTCACTTAATCTCTACATGTGTATATTGGGAGGTAATGCTCTCCACCTGGTAGGACTGATGTTAGGATTAACTGAATAAAATGTATACAGTGTTACCACAGTAACTAGTGTTAAACACTTAATAAATTTTACCTGTTAATTTTATTGTAGTTAATATAATTCTAGTGGTTATTCTCTGAATAGTTAATCTATTGTACTTCATGAACATTGATTTCTTTTCTTCTTTTTTTTTTGAGACAAGGATTGCTAAATTGTTCAGGCTGGCCTTGCACTGACTATGTAGCTCATGCTGACCTTGAACTCAAGGTAATCCTCCTGCCTTAGCCTCCTAAGTACTGGGATTACAGCTACCACACTTGGCTTTCATTCTTCTTTGTGTTAGAGCATACTCCTTACCCAGTGTCTTACACACAATTGGACAAATAACGAATGCCTAATCTACTGAATTTTCTGTTCAATAAGTAGATGAATTGAGAATTACACTATTTTTAAGGTTTATAGAATATTGTTTGCTTTTTTTTTTTTTTTTTTCCAGGACCAGGGTTCAAACTCACAACCTTGCACTTGCAAGGCAGGCACTTGTGCCATGGAGCTATCTCCCCAACACCATTTGTTTGCTTTTTTGAGACAAGGTGTCACTATTTAGTTAAGGTTGGTCTACTCACTGTGCGGCATAGACTGGCCTGAAACTCACAGTGATCCTCCCGCCTCAGCTTCTTAGAATCCTGGATTTTTTTTCTTTTTAACAACAAACTACTCATTAGGGCTTACAGAATGTGAGGAATATTTCAGTGGCTTATAAGAGGAAACTAAAAGCAGAACAGCATTGTATATCTTTCAATTCAGTGCTAAGGTATGAGCTTTCTACTCTGTGTTATATGTGGCTATTTGTTAAGATTCCCACAAGACTATCATTGCATGGTTTGGGGACACTTTTTCCAGTCGATCCCTTCAAGTCTCAGTTTCTCCACCTTTGAAAATGGGAGGGCAGGGGCTAGGGAGATAGCTCAGCGGTCTAAGCACCTGTCTGGCCAGTGCAAGGGCGAAGGTTTGATCCCCAATACCACATGCTGTGACTGCCCTGGAATCCCAGCAGTGTTGTGCCAGCCACCAAAACTGGGCATGGTGGCACATATCTGTAATCTCAGCACTGCAGAGGCTGAGACAGGAGGATCACTACAGGTCCAAGCTGTATAGCAAGACCCTGCACCAAGTACATACATACATACATACATACATACATACATACATACATAGATTTAAAAAGAAAATGGGAGGCCAGAATCTAGGATCACTTCACCATTAAGAAGCTTCATGGATCTTGCTAATTTCAGGTGCCCTGGAGCAGTGCCAGGGCCCTGGCCAGCCTGCTGAGCTTCCATCCCAAGTGCTGCTCTGGTTAACAATGTCTGTCTGGAACAGTACCAGCTAGGAAATGGCAGAGTGGAATGTGCCACCTGAATTTGGGTTTGGAAATACAGAGTATTATTGCCTTGAGACAGGAGGCTGTTTCTGCAGAACCAGTGTGCATTTTGCATTTGGAACAGGAGTGGAGAATTGAGTCTTTTTTGCTCATGGGAGCAGCATGTGGGGAGTATTTGTTTCCTCCCAGCAGGTTGCTTTATAGACTATATGCAAGTGATGCAGTATCTCAAAGAATCAATGCATTACAAAAATGATGAAAATAAATGAAATGTTATGGGGGTTGGGAGAGATCACAGAAGATTTCACAAGAGAGACAGAGCTTGTTTTGGACCATGAAGAAGGATGAGGGTGAAGCTCTGTGAACCCAAACCCAGATGGTAGATAGGAAACTGAAGGGCAGGACAGAGCTCTTGTATATGCTGTGCAGGTTGGTCACTGCACAAGGACATGTAACTGAGGGTATGAGTGTGCCAGAGTGTAGCTGTACACTCTACTTGGCACTCCCAGACCCCATGCAGGTTGAATCTCTGCAGTAGCCCTGGAGGGCCAACTGGTGGGTGCTCAGTGAAATAGATGAGTGGGCTGGGGAATACTTCCTTGGTTCTAGACTGCAGCCAAAGAGAATGGGCAACCTGGGTGGAGAGGTGATGGTTAAAGGGCTGGCTTGTATGGACTAGGGTTTCTTAGGTGAGGAGCCCTATCTGTCTTATGTGAAACACATGTGTTCCTTTTGAAAATTATATCTACCTGCTCTTTCTCCAAAGGATACATTATAGATGATCCACTTTGACCTAATATCAAATCAGTTGATTTAATTTTATAAACCAGTCATGGAAGGAGTATGTGTCCCATGACTCCAAAGCATTCTGTTCTGTAGCTCCACTATAATTATAGACAAATGCATCTAATCTTCTCATCTTGTGTTCTCCTGAGCTACAAAATTCTTTTTCCCCCTGCATTTGATAATATTATCTTGTGATACTACATCATTTAATTATTCCCCAAAATAGATGTCTTCAGAAATCTGCTCAGAAAATGTTTTGCTGTTCTCAACTGAAGTCACAGCTGGGGTATTCACTTGGAAATTAGTTATTTTCAGAGCATTGGGATTACTGTGTTTTGGAAGCGGTCTCATCTGCCACCCGAGGCTGCTGAAGCTACCTGCAGATCTCTGAGGGAGTTCCATAAACTCTGAAAAAGGACAAAGTGGGCATTCTCAGGTGTCTTCAATTTTCATGTTCAATCTGGTTGTCTCGGCTTCTAACATTTAGCTGTATTCAATTTAGTAACCATATAAACATTTTCTCAGCATCTGCTTTATGTCACACAATAGAACACAGGAATACAAGCAAGCACAGAGCAAACGTGAAATGATGACAGTTCTTTGGAGCTGCTGTGTTGCTTTAATGAAAGAACAGAGAACACTTTCTGCATAAGCAAGGATAGTCTCTAAACCTGAATGACCGGAGAAATGGAGTTCAATTTTATAGCTCAGCACCCTACTAACTGTTACTTTTAAGCAAGTCAGTTAATTTCTCTGAGCTTTCTTTTCCTATAAAACCTGTGCCATTTCTTTCCTGTAGGAATATGATGAATTTCATTTATCTACAGTGAACAGCACTGTATGTTTAGTGGCTACATGCTCTCCTTCCTGTCCATAGACAGGTGTCATCTTCGGATTCTTTATAGACTGAAGATTTATTTTAACTTCCTTACAATCAGAGCCATTTTGTTGGCTTCTCTTTTCCCTTGCTATCATTGTGTCATTTCTGGTAAGTTGAGTGGACATAATACACTATATTGCAAATGAGGAACTACTATAGCTTGGAAAAGATGAGGTGAGAGAGTGAGAACTCTTTTCTGTAGGGTTATAATGTGTTTTCACTCATTTTTTTTTCTATGATATTTCTCAAGACTGTCTTAAGGAAACAGTATTGTGATTCCAGATTCCTTTACCAGTTGTAGTTGAGCACCTCAGCTCATGATCCTCTGATAAGATTATTTCCCCTGAATATGTTTTCTTACACTTAGTCACATTAAAACTCCTCTGCCACTTTTCTGCCCACGTCCACATCTTTGTTCAGTTTATCCCTAATCAGCTTGGCATTTTAATCTCTGGAACTGCTGAATGCCATCTGCAAACCTGGCAGTTTTCCCATGCACTCTCTTCCAGATCATTTATATGGATATTGACTAATTCACCATGCAGTTTGCTCTCTGTAAAAGCAGTGCCTTAGCGGCAGAGCATTTAACAACTTAATCACCAAATTAATAACACCAAGTACTAGCTGCATATCATTGCATTTATCCAGACAGATGCTGATATCTTCTTAGTCTTTGTTTTTACTTCTAAAGTAGTTATCTATAACAGTAAGTTCTCCATGTACTAAAAGAAAATTTTGTGGTCCTTGAATTAGATAACAAGCCCAAATTTGAATTAAGAACCCCTTTGCTGTAATAAGGCCCTGACTAGTTTAGGTGCCATTTATGTTTTTGTTCTAGAATGCCTAGAGTTGGGAATCCTATATTTCTTTCCATAATTTTATTAAATCTTATTTTTAAATGTCACAATCGTGTCTCAGCTAGTTTCTAAAATTCCAGGCCTAATTAGTGAAGTAATTAAGTTGTCAGGTGAGTGAAGTGCAATAAGTACTGGTTTGTCAAGTACCAGAAAATAGAAAATTCTGGCATCTA
The DNA here is from genome assembly GCA_004027025.1 of Myocastor coypus. Taxonomy (NCBI): domain Eukaryota; kingdom Metazoa; phylum Chordata; class Mammalia; order Rodentia; family Myocastoridae; genus Myocastor; species Myocastor coypus. The sequence goes on along the minus strand of PVJA010001394.1, from coordinate 59,328 downwards.
GTGACTATGCTAGCTCTCAAGTCATGTCCAGCCCTGATTCCTTCCCTCCAGTTTCCTCTAGTTCCAGAAAAAATGGTCTGTCACATCCTGGACACATCTAACCACATCTCCTCTAACTGTATAATCTTTGACAGTACTTTGGAGATAATTGGGAAAGCTTGAATATAGATTCAGTAAAGATGTTAATAGAAATTGTATAGTGGATTTGTAACTGGTGGTCAATTTATTACACCCAGCTGAATTAAACTAGTGTGGTGCTGAGTATGGAAGGCCCACCTGAGGATTGTTGCCACAGCATAAAAGGCAGAACAGAAGCTGTCCAAATGCTGTTAGGGATGACCTTCAGAGAAGCTATTGGAAGGTACTAGTTCTCTTGGGCTGTTCTGCTGGAGGACCTTGTCATGCTGGCCTTTCTGATGAACTTTGAAGGAGCTCTTGTCCTCATCTTGAGCATTACTTCCTGGTTCCAGAGGGGAAGATGGTGCGCTGCTCAGCCTCATGGAAAAGCTTGTCATATTGGCGTTCCTGGTGGGAAATCGAGTTTCCTCATGGCTGGAGGAGCTCTCAACCTCACTGTTGCTGAGAATGGCTGTGGTACTTTTGGGGGAGCTCTGATGCTTATCTTGAGCATTCCTAGCTCTAGTTCAGATCCCTCAGCCTGCTAGCCTAGACTTTCTAGCTTCTACCACTGACTTTTGAGTCTTTCCTGCACAGATTCATTAAGTAGAATCCAGGCCCTCAGCTGGATTCTTTAGTATTTAGTGTGTTGATAGATTTTCTTCACTTGTGCATGATTCTTGGGTGATTCCTTATAAGTTAATGACATGGTGCTTATGTTTTAAAAGTCATTGCCTTGACTAGGCCATTTCACACAAAGATATTAGGTTTACTTTGGACCTGGGTAAGAAAGCAGTAATTTCTGCTTTAGGCTGATGAAATAGTTTTAAAATAGTGGTGATGATTGCACAGCATTGTGAATAGTTAATACCACTGAATTATAGATATAATGTAGTTAAAATGCAGTTTACTATGTATACTTTGTGATAGCACAAAATAAAAATAAATCATTACTAGTTAGAGCTAATTCCTTAAAAAATTGGCAAGAGAAACAAAATTTAGGATTTGATTTAAAATTCTCAAATCAGGCTGGAGATATAGCTGAGCAGCACAGTGCCTGCCTGGAAAGTGTGAAGCCTGGAGTCAAATTCCCAATGAAACAAAAAATAAAACAAAAAAGACCCCAAAAGTCATTGTAATACTCAAACCAAAGTCCCAGCAACACAAACAGCAGTATGCATATGAAAAGGCTTGGCAAAATGTTGATTATTGAGGATATAACTTTTCATAATATAGAGTTTGTATGGTATCTTTGGGAGGCTGACCATTAGGTCCCAAGTACTCAGCCTGATATTTGAGAGCCTTACCTCTCATTGCCCACCCAGGTGAGCAGGACTGTGGTGCCTCTACCTTACTCAGACCTCTAAGCCTGCAGCCTCTCCTTGCAGTTATGAGTTATGCGCTGGCAAATTTCTTCTCATTCACCCAAACCCAGCACAGACCCTGCAGAACATTCCTGAACTTCTCCAGGCAGGCAGAACTGCTGCTTCCTATTCCCTGATGCCATGTTCTGACTTCTTACAGTTTATATCCTATCTGCAGTCTCTTATTGTTGTTTCTGTCTCTGAACTAACATGAGCAGTGGATGAAACTCACTTTTTTACTTATCATTCACATATATCTTTCTGAGTAATAGAAAACTCATTGCTTTAGTTGTGTGCTTTAAATTGATTCATAAGGAACAGATTGAAAAACAGAAATGTGAATAAGCAGTTACTGTAAAACTCTTCAGACTAGAAAGGGACCTTAATAGTACTCGTATGGATATTGATATCCTTTGTGTTTTCACTGTCTGGCAACTGCTCATGCATTTTTATATTTCAGGCACTTACCACTAGATGCTTGTAAATTCTTGCTTAACTTTCTGACAAAGTACAATGTTTTTGCTGTCTGGCTTGGGATGTGTGTGGATGTACATTTTTTAGAACAGTAAAACTTTGGATGCAGGGCTTTTGTTTTGGTTTGGTTTTGTGGTTCTGGGGTAGAATGCAAAAATGGAGCAGGCTAGACAAGCAGTTACCACTTGTCTGCACCTGGTCCCCTTGGTGGTTTTCTAGAGCGTCAGGGAATCACCTTGAGGGCTTTCTGCATTGTGGAGTCCTTGCTGGCTCAGGGTGGGTGAGCTGACAAGTATCACCAGTGGGTGGCAGCAAGCACTTACAAACCAAGACACGTGGGTTTGGCTTTGCTGTTCCAGTGGAAGGTGGGAAATTGGATCCCCTACTATTTCTAGTTTATTTTCTAACTTATTAAAGCAGTTAGATATTTTGTCAAAAGAATGAGGCTTGAGTTAGATTCAGTGAGAACTAGAAACTGTGCACTTTTAGACATACATGTCTAGACCAGTGGTGGGAATCCACTAGGTGTCAGACTATTTCCAAAGCTCTAAGAAAGGCTTCTGGGTACCCAGCCAGTGCTGTCAGCTTCTAGCTTGGAGTTTGACTCTTATATGAGTTTTAGTCATCTTCAGAGAATTTACATTGTCAGCTCAGAGAATGAGAGTAGATGGGAAAGGAGAAGAGGAAGAGGGCACACCACTCCAGAACTGGCACATTTGAGGAGAGAGAAGAGAGTTGGGCCTGCAGAGCACATGGTCTACTCAGGCTCAGGGTGACTTCTTCTGGTTTTCAATATCAGTCCTGCCCAAACTACTGCCTCTAGCATCTCTAGTCAGTAGACAAGTCCACACTGAACAATGTTTATATTTGTCTAGGCCTAATCTCAGAGCATTTAATCCAACAACAGGAGATACAGTATTTAAGATCCAGAATATTCTTGATGGTCCAGGATTTACATTTGGAATGGTTGGGGGTCAGATTACAACCCAGCTGACTTTGAAAGGTAATATCTGACGTAGATACTTCTCACACATCATAAGCAGACAGTACATGTGAAAACCATTCGGAAGAGGAAAAGTCATGTTAGCTGCAGTAATAGTAAGAGCATAGATGTTTGCTGCATCTTGCTAACAGCACTTTCTATTTCTATAGCATTTCAGAGGTTTCAAAGCACTTTCCATGTATCTGATTTCACTCTCTTCACAGTTGAGTGGTACACCAGATATTATAAAATGAGGTAAAATATATTAAATATTTAGAATAGTAGTGTTATCAGCAAACATTCACTATTTTTTATTACACTTATTAAGTGTAATGAGACAAGGGCATGCCAAGTCACCAATGCTGGCACCAAACTTCTGGACTTACACCATCTGCCCGGCTCCACCTCCTCAGGAATTGGGACTGTAGATATGCTCTGCTGAGCATGGCCTTGAGGAAGCTGACATGAGGAAACTGAGGCTCAGAGGGAGGTACTTGCCCAAAGTCACAGGAATGAGAAGTGGTACAAGTTGCCTGAATTTATTTCCCTGACTGCTATTTCTAGAACTTTTCCTCTATTATTCTACAGATAACAGGGACCTCTTACCTGAGCTTGCTTGGGCTGAACCACATTTTCAGATAGTGTCAACATAGAAATCTCTGAAATCATGCTCATCAGTCTCATAAGCCCTACTTAGAAAGCGGATGGGACATCATGAAAGTATCTTCTTCCTTGGCTTATAGGAGTTAAATCTAAAGCCTCTACTTGTTTTAGTAATAAGGGGAGATGGTTCATTACCTGGTCCATCAAGGAAGCTGTAAGCCATTAAACTCACATAGATCTCAGCTGCTAGGCTTGTTAAGAAAATGTTACAATAGGGGGAAATTGACAACACAGGCACCAAAGATATTTTTAGTATGTACTTCAAGGATGTACATCTTGGATTCTGTTTAGGATTGGGACAGGGGATGAGTTTGGATTTTTTTTTAACACTTCCAATCAGAAGGTTCCTACTGAGCCTTTACTCTGTTCCCATCTTATACATGGGACCACATGGGGAAACTGAGAGAGGCAAAATTACACTCACAGGGGCTGGCCAAATAGCTCAGTGAATTAAAGTGTCTGCAAGCAGGTGCAGGGGCTAGGGGTTCAATCCCCAGGCCTGCTGGGACAGCCCCACCCCTAAGGCACAGTGAGACTGAGCATGGTGGCACATGCCTGTAATCCCAGCTCTTTGGAGGCTGTAAACAGGCGGATCACTACCAGTCCAATCTAGTAGTTAGACCCTGAACACCCTGTAGACCCTTCCCTAAAGCACAAAAAAAAAGACATTCACAAAACACTTTCACACCCATATAAGAGTGATGTTAATTTTTCTTGAATGGGTAATTTGATAATTCAGTTAAAAACTAGCTGAGTCTGTTAAAATATGTCACTAAGATATATTTTAATTGTAGACAAAATTAATATTTTCAAAGAAGTTCTTATAACATGATGCCACATTCATGTGTTCAAAGTATGCATACAGTTATAGCCACGTTTTCCCCTGCTAGTAGGAGATACTTGGAACTGATGATGGGAAGGATGTGTGATAAGAGTATTAGCAAAAGAGAAACTTTTACTTTTATTTAATTCTTATATGTACTTTTTAAAAGATCAATCAACTGAGTAATTAATTTAACTCTATGATGTACTGTTTTTTGTTTTGTTTTGTTTTGTTTTTTTCTCTTAATACATGACTCTCACCAGGCTAGGCTACAGTTAAGATTCATAGCCTAGACTGAGATGCCAAAACCTATCTCTGAATCCCAGCATACTGCCTCCTACCAATTCTTTTGTAGTGTCAGGAAGTACTTCTGTTATTTGCTAGTAAATTATAAAATATTCATGAAAATACCTGGAATTAAAATGTCCGAAGGCTAGGAGCTGTGAGAATGTGTTCATTTTCCAGAAGAGGGTTCTGCATCCCACCTGCTCGCCATCTTGGCTCCTTCATACTGATGCTGTGGCTCTGCCAAGAGAGGTCAGTGACCATGGGCCAGGAAACACAAACTAAGATTCCAACAGATGAGTTCCCTTAAGGAAAAGGCATTAGGATATCTAGAGAGGTGGGGGTAGAGGGAGGGCATGAAAACAGCTTCGTTAGCCAACTTGGTCAGTGGGCAGGTGCAGGAAGTGGCAGATAAACACAGCCAGGATCTATAAATATGCTTCAGTGTTGGTGTTGTTCAAAGCCAACAAAATAAGTGAATGAATTAGAAAAGTTGGCAGCATGTGAACACCTAGATGTAGACCTTTTGTTCTGAGCTTTCTTCCTTTAGACTTTTCTGTGATTTGGGCATATTATTCATCTAGAACAGGACAGACTATTTCTCTTGATTTCTTCACAGAGTTGTGAGAGACAAGTCAAGTACTGTGTTTTGAAAATGTAAGGCTTTGTGCAGAATGAAAGGTTATTGTTATTATTGTTAATATCACTGAGACTTATCTCCCAGAAAAGGTTGTTTTAAGAGCTGGGCATGGTGGCACACACCTGTAATCCCAGCACTTGGAAGGCTGAGGCAGGAGAATCGATGTGAGTTCGAGACCAGCCTGGGCCACAAAAGTGAGTTCAAGGCCAGCCTGAACTGCATAGCAAGACCCTGTCTCAAAAAGACAAAAAAAAAAAAAAAAAAAA
>PVJA010001394.1:0-53614 GCA_004027025.1 Myocastor coypus | reverse complement strand
TGGGATGGCATATGCTATAGGCTGTCTGCCTGAGGGGCTTGCTGAGCTGCAAATATTGATCAGAGTCCTGGAAGCAAGTTGATATGTAAGGAGTTGGGGCAATGTCAGGAGGATAGGCTTCAGTGATCCAGCTCTAGGATGGCTGAGTGCCTCAGAGGAGCAATTTCTGAGCAGCCAGGGACTTGGATAGGATAAATGACAACTTCCTAAAACGGACTGTTCCAGAATCAAGAGAGAAAAGGAAATAGCCTGGCCTGGTCCTCGATAAGTGGACAGGAACCAGGGTAGGAAGTATTTGTAGTGGGATGATTAGTGCACATGACATCATTAAGTTCTTTCTTAGTGGGAAAAGGAAAATAGCAAGAACTTCAGGCATCACATGTGGCAAATCAGTTTTCATAGTGTGGGAAAGAAGAAGGAAAGAATCAGTAGAGGGAGACGGTGCCAAGTGGAGGGCATTAGACTCAGAATCTTGAGTGTGGGTTTGATACAGGTTCTGTCACTAACTCGCTAAATGGACTTGCTATGCCATTTCCTCCTGAGTGTTTGCATTCTTGTTTCTAAAATGAAGACCCATTTTCCTATCACCTGAGCTGTCATGACAATTAAATATCCTTTAAAGCAACAGGTTTGTTCATTTGTTTTAGAAATAGATGCTCAGAAAACTGCTAGAAAAATATGCCAGCTAGAAATTTTAAGTAAGGTTCAGTGTAGAAAGGACCTTTTTACAGGTTTACAGTTGTTAAAGCAACCTAAGTGTGCAGAGATGAGGGAGGGGAATGTCATAAAGGTAAAGTAAGAGTGAATTTAAATATAGACATAAACATAGACTGCTTACCAGGAGTTATGATGCCAGTGTTAGTGCATGGTTCTTCTGGGTCCATGACAAATTGTGAGGATATTGTGTGCAGTGTAACTCAGTTTGACTAACATTTGGGACTGCTCAGAAACACAGGATGAGTTTTATGTTCTACAGTGGTAACTTTCTTCAATTTCCTCCTCTCCTTGTGTTGCTATGAAGTGGCAAGGTATTAATAGCAATATTTTAAAAGCTAAAAATCCAAAGGTGGACAGCAGCTAGAAAATCAGGGTGAAACGTGGGTCAAAAAATAAGGAAACCATAGAGATGTATAAGATTGACCTAGTCTTACCAAGAATAACACTGAGTAAGTTCCCATTTGGAGACATTTTTGGTAGACAAACACTAGGGATCTTACCATAAAATCACAAAGGCAGAGTGAGAAAGGACATTTGGTATTATTGTTCAGGGGGGTAAGTTGTGGCTAAAAGAGGGGACATGTCTTTTTTGGTATCTTATTATATAGTTATCACAGAGTGAGTGTGAGAACCCCTCTCTTGTCTCTCAGCCTAGGATTCTGTCTGCAGTCATTCTCTTCTTCATAAGAGTGTCTCATTCCAAACATTTGTGTGAAATTAATTTGTGTGGGATTTTTTTTTTCCCTTTCTCCAGGGCCAAGTGCTTTCGGGGCAAGAAAGTCCTTGGAGATTATGATATTAAAGTGGAACAGGTAAGCAGCCCAGAGCTTCAGGATGTATCTGCGTCATCCATTGCCACTCCCTCTGGCACCTTAGAGTGGACAATCTAGTTCTGCTTCATGGGGCACAGTGTCCTCTTCCTTCTGGGCTCTCCTTCACCTCCCTCCTACCCTTTCCCTGGGCCTTTTTTTTTTCTCTGCGAGGCATGACCCTAGAGGTCACCACTTTTTATATCCTTGATATTTTTTCACAGTTCTCATGTTGGTACAGAAGTGAGGAATGTGCTTCTTAGGCCCATGTTGCATTGTAGGGCTACCCTGAGGAAGACTGTAGAGGAATGGCTGCCTAGGACACAGTCTTCACTGCCATACCTGGTGGGTGAATTTGCAGATACCATGTGGGCTTAGAAAGCACCTCCTGTGTGTGTATGTGCAATGAAGTTCTGGAAAGTTTCTTCTTTACTTTCCTTGGTAGCTCAATTCATGATTAATATACTAGATCCATTTAGGGGAGGTGATGTCTGATTTAAATAATGTGTATTCTTTCCTGAATACAAGTCACTCCTAATTCATTATACAGTGTGTTATAATTTACAGAACATTTTCCTTACTGTTATTATGTATGACATTTTATTTTTGGGGGACAAGGTCTCAGAATGTAGGTCATGTTAGCTTTAAACTCACCCAGTCTCAAAACTTGTGGTGATATTCCTGCAGCAGCCTCCTAAGTGCAGGGATTACAGGAATGTTTTTCCCAAGCATAGCTTTCACATTCAGTTCTTAAAACATGTTAGTTAGACAGAGTTGATCAAGTTATTCCCAGGCAGGCCAAGTAATTCTGTTGACATGTTATGTAGCTACTTGGAGCAGAGCAGAACTAAAGCCCAATTACCTAAGCTAAACCTAGTGTTCTTATGTCGAAATAAGAGGACATTCATCCTGGTTTACATCCTCACTGTGGAAAGGTAGCACATAGATGTTACCTGAGTTTTATTCCTGTGTCTGCCAGTGGTAAATTTCGTTTGTCCAGAAAAGTTACTTAACTATTCTGAGGCAGTTTCCTCCTTTGGTGAATGGGGATAATCAGTCAGGTGTGGTGGTGCACACCTGCAGTCCCAGCACTTGGGTGGCTGAGGCACAAGGATTGCCTGGAGTTTGAGGCCAGCCTGGGCTAATTATGTTGTGAGTATAGGCAAGGCTAAACTATAGAAAGACTTTGTCTCAAAACATAGACAAACAGGGATAATCATCTCTGTCCCACCTGCTTTGTAGGATTTCTAAGAAAATTAGATGACACTGGTATATGAAAATATTTTGAAATGCCAGGGGTTTAGTGGTGGGACTGCTACTGTGAGGATTTGGCAAAGTCAAGACTATGAACTTAACTTCCTGTTGTTTTCTAGGCGGAATTTTCAGAGCTCAACCTGGTGGCCCATGCGGATGGGACCTATGCTGTGGATGTGCAGGTGCTTCGGAATGGCACAAAAGTTGTCCGGTATGGGCCTTGAGGTCACCATCACAGTCTCCCCCTCTAACCTGAAAAGCTGTTTTTAAAGTTGTGTCACAGTGAAATAACACCGCCTTGCATGTGGTGTTCAGAACTTAATGGTGTGTGTTACATGGAAATGATAGGGAAGGCAACTTTTCTACTTTCAAAGAACTCTTAGCCCAGGGGTTGGGATGCAATTTTAAGCTGCAAGGATTTGGTGCTCACTTAGAGTCTTGAGACTCTGGTCTCCTACCCTCTCAATCAGCATGGGTCTGTACTTTTCTCTCCCTTTATATATCCTCCAGAAGATAAGTTTTCATGTTTTTTTGAAAAGTTTGGAAACATCTCATTAGTCCAACCTTTTAATTTCACAGATTTACCCAATGGCTTGCTGACAGAACCCTGAGTTCTGTGTGAGTTCTTTTACCCCTCATCCTAGTATTCTTCCTCTAGTCTTCATTCCCAGGAACTTCTAAATCTGAAAGGAAGACCTAGGGTTATACTAGATTTTCTGAGTAGAAAAGAACTGACAGTTATTGAGTACTTCCATGCCAGGTGGTATGCTTTGTGCCTTATACATGAGATATTGTCATATACACAAGTTTTTTGAAGGAGATAATGAGAACTCCAGATGGGGAAATAGTCTTTATAGTGTTCTCAAGAACTCACTCATGTTCCTGGGGTCAGCTCTACTTCACCCTCTTCCCCACTTTAGTCTACAGTACCCTGACCCTAAGGATTTCAATGTCTAAGAGGATCTGGGTCAGGGGCAGGAAAGGCCAGGGAGTATCTGGGACCTGCCAATAGGAAGTATGAGATTATCTATTCTGAGGACCTAAGAAAAAGGGAGAGAGGGAAAGAGTAAACAAGTTCCTCCAACTATGTGTTGGAAACACATGCACATGGCGGGTGGTGACAAAAATACTTAGTAGTTGGGACCCGGCAGAATGGCTCAGTGGTCTAAAGCGCCTGCTTAGGAAAGCTTGGGTGGCTGCAGGGACAGCGGTTTGATGCCCGACACCACATGCTGCACTAGCCCTGCCCTCAGGGCAGGCTGAGCTGGCCATAAAAATAAATAAACAAACAAAAGTTCTGAAATAATAAAATAAACTAAAATTAAAAAAAATACTTAGTAGCAGGGTGCTAGGTGGTGCCATATGTAAAAACTCAGGGGCTGGCCACAAATCTAGAGCTCCATTCATATACTGGGTTATGAGGCTGGAATGCAGCTAGAGACTTCCAGCATCTAATTTGACTAAGAGAGTAACAAGAAATGCCTAGAAAAAGTCAGAGCAGTCCAAACAGGTATCAGGGTGCTAAGTCTTGAGAAACTAAGGAGAATTCCTTGAATCCTCACTACAAAAGCCTTGTCTCTAGTTCACACTCTATGCATGTGTGGAAACTCACAGTGAAACCTATGATTTTGTACAATTAATATGTGCTAGTAATTATAATTTTTAATAACCTGATTCCTGGGCCTGGATAGGGATTGTATAGGTTCCCTGAGTAGATAACCAGGTAAGTTACTGTACAAGATGTGAAAGTTGTGAGCCTTGGAAGCTGGGGGTAGATGTTGCCATAAACTGTCTCTCTGGGAAGGTCTCTGAAGTGAAGGCACAACAGGCACAGAGACGAGCTCTGGCTCTGTGAAGCAGCTGCAGCCAGGAACTTTGCTGGCTGGGTGTGAGATGGGGGAGCTTTCCCATGCATGGGAACATTCTGTACTTGTGCTTCCTGCAGCCATTGCTCAACCTCAGTTCTTCGAAAAATAGTTGCACCCCTCCCTAGCGTCCGCTTTGGAAGAATAACCTTGGGAGGTCTGGCATCTGCTCTCAGCCAGCTTGGCCCCGTGTTCTCTAGGGGCTTGATGAGAGCATTGCCTATTTTAAGGAACAGCTTTAAGGAGCTGGAATGGGACATGGATCAGAAACTTCAAGGCAGTGTGGTAGAGACAGCCTCCCATTCTGTCTTCAAGGTCTCATAGGTCTGCTTTGAGCACCAATTCTGGAGCCACATGGTGCTTCAGGTTTTTCAGGAGACATCTTTTTACATAGGGTGTAAAAGTCTAAAGGTATTTCTTCCTACCTGAAGATATTTGTGTTTAGAAAAGTGGAAGGCTTGGCACAAAGAAGGGAAATTAAAAAAATATGTTCCTCATTTTTTCTTTGGAAAGTACTATAATGCTTGATACTACAGTCAGAAAGGACAATTAAAAAAAAGGACAATAATAATAAAATGAGGGTCCCTGACATCTCTCTGTTAAGCTTTGGGAATGGGAAACAAAGTAGTGTGCAACCTGAGCTGTGATTGATGGAAATCCTGCCTCTCTGCATTTTGATCAGGTCCTTCCGCCCAGATTTTGTGCTCATCCGGCAGCATGCCTTTGGCATGGCAGAGAATGAGGACTTCCGCCACCTGATCATTGGCATGCAGTATGCAGGTCTCCCCAGTATCAACTCCCTGGAATCCATTTACAACTTCTGCGACAAGCCTTGGGTGGTAAGTGAGGGCTCCTTCACAGGAAATAGTGGGCCTTAGGCCTGCATTCCCAGCCCCCCAGCAAGGGACCACTGGTGCGCAACTGGTTGGCACCAGATGAGAGGTTGTGAGGAGACCCTTGACTGGAACTTAGGACAGAGTGGCCTGCCACAGCAGCATGTTGCCATGTCACCACATGTCTCAAATTGGCACTTTTATTGCAGAGTAGAATCTTTGGCCTCTGAGCAAAGTTACACAAATATTCTGTGAAGAAGTCCTTACAGTTCTGTAGGCCCTGCCCTTGACCATTAGGTGCAATGATAAAAGTATTGGGTTCTTGCCTCAGAAATAAATGATTTAATTCTTGGAAATGCCTGTAGCCAGTGGGGACTGAGAGGACAGTTCTAACCTCTGAGGGCTGTTAGTGAAAGAGTTTCCATCAAGTTGCTCAAAACCAAGAGAAGTTTATCTACTTGTAGTATACACACACACACACACACACACACACACACACACACACACACAGACACTTAGATGAGATGGAAGTGTCCAGTGTCCCTTGAGATCATTTATCTGACCTTATCATGTAGAGACATGAAAATTAAAGAGACAAGGTAAGGAGCATAACCCACTTACTGAATAGTGTACACTTTGATATTTTCTCACATTTATATCATTTTACCCTCATGAGAACCTTTTAAGAAAGCTATTATTTTCATTTTATAGAGAAACAAAAGTCAAAAAGGGCTAAGTAGTTTGAAAAATTATAGAGCCCAAATTTCTCTACATCACACTGCCTCTCACATAGTCTGCATTACAGTATGAGACACTGGTCTGGTGTCTTGTTTCTCAGATAGTGTGGAAATCTGGAAAAGCAATGGGAACCTCTAGGCAGGAAGGAATGCAGGGGTGTGGCTAGGATGCAGACCAATCTATGACTGCTACTGGGACACTCTGGCCTCCCTTGGGCCACTAAAGAGATTCAGTCTATTGCTAGCTCTGCCGCTCCAGGTTGGCCCTCTCAGAAGGAAATGCCTGACCCTAATCACATCTCTTCATCTTGATTTTCAAAAATAAGGTTTCAGCTATCACATACTCTAGATTGGCAAGTTTCCTAACACTGCTGGCTAAATGTGAAGTTTTTGAACCCCAAGCCCATTCATCATTCAGGGAGATGAACAAAGTTTTTTTTTTTTTTTTTAAACCAAAGAAATCTAGCACCACCCCTGCTTCTGATAATTATTTTCATGCCTTAATGAACAGATTCTGGTTTTCCTTTTCTGCACTGTAAGGAATCTTACAGTGAACAGGAGAGCAGTGAACAGGAGAGAAGGGGCCCCAGAGCTGCTAAGTTAAGGAGATGTTGGATTTATTTCCCTGTGTGTGGCATAAGGCATATGGAGTCCTAAAATTCACAGAAACAGGATAAAAGCATTGTGTGATGAGAGTATATTGCCCGTCCCAGGAGGGCATTAAGGAAACCTTGCCAAGTGTCTTTCCTGGGGACCTCCTCTTTTCTTCTTGGCCAGTCCCCCCACCTCCCTTCTTAATTTGGCTCCCTCATAGCCACACAGAGTGTTGCTGCTACTGGAAGGGTTTTTTTTCTGGGTGATTTCACTACTTATCAGCTCTCTGACTGAACCTCTTTGTGTACAACCTGGTATCACTAGTAACCTGTCACCATTTTGCCAGCCTGGTTGTTATAACTCCCAAGTTGCTGAGTTCTCTTAAAAACAAATTAGCTTCTTGAGCTCTTGTCTTGAACTGTGGCAGAGGCCAGGGAGGGGAGGAGCAGGCAAAATCCTGCCTAAGGCCTTGCTTCCCCTAGGACCTGGGATCTGGTGAGGGGTCATATTCTCACCCATTCACAATCCCAGCATGTTGCCTTCTGGGGCTCTATGAGGGCAGCTGAGTTCCTTGGCTACCAGTGGAATTCTCCTCTCAGTTTCACTGACTGGTGGCACATAAATGACAATTTACATGTTCTCTGCTGTTAATGGAAGTAGACAAATTTGAGACTGTGAAGGGAGGGTGTCTCTGAGATGACTTTGGCACATGTGTCTCACTTTCTGTGGTTGCATTTGATGTGAAGAGAGGTCTTCGTGGGCTGGAAAATGCCCTGTCATACCACCAGTGTGTCTCAGAGTACATGTCCTATGTCTGGAATTGGTCAGGGCAGGCCATTGGGATTGCAGAAGCAGAAATGGCCTGTCAGTGAAAGCCACATTATGGAGAAAGCAAGATACCATCACCCATACTGCTGCAAATTTATTTAAATTCCTATCAGGCTTTCTGGGGTTTTGGAGACAGATGAACTAGGGTTAAATCAAAGCTTTTAACTTCCAGGAGCAATAGGGATAATATATTATTCAAACTGATCTTGAAATCCCATTTCACTCATGAATTCTTTCTTAATTCACTGAATAAGTGATTATAATGAGCTTATCTTCCTATTCATTGGCAAAGCACCCCCAGCTTCCAATTCATTCTTTTGTCTGTGGGTAGAGGAAATAGCCCTTATCAGATATTACATTTTTAAAATTGGTAACTGTGTACTTGTGACTTAATCTTAGTTCCAGGGGGGCAGAGGGTCGATGCCAAGCCCAGCACCTTGAAAAGACAGGAACTGCTGGAGATCAGGTGAGGAGGGTGGAATGAACTCCCTGGGACACAACTAGATCCTGGGAACTGGCTGTCATCTTAGTTTTGGCTGTTCCAGGGGCCTGGGAGTCTGCCGTAGGCCTTGCTGGCATCTGTGTAGTGTCTGTGTCATTCACCCACATGAGGGAAGATAGGGCCCCACATGCTTGGTGCTGTGCCAGCATGTGGGCTGCAGCAGAACAGAGGTCGTCCGCAGAGCTGGCATCAGTCCCCAGGGATGCAGAAAGCTCTGGGAGCCCAGGCAAGGCAGCAGTCCAGCCAGGCCCAGGTGGGCAGGCAGACCCTAAAGGTCAGATGAGGTGGCGGGGAGAGCCACAGAAGGCACAAAAGTTCTGAGGGCCCAGTCATGGCAGTCAAAGCAAACCGAAGAACAGTGAAGATAGCAGGGTCCAGTGCAGGATGTACCAGGAGATGAGAAGTGAGCTGGTGCTCTCCCAGATAGCCCTGGAACCAGTTGGGATCTGGGAGCTTCACTTCTGTGTCTCCTTACCTGTGTGATGGGAAGCCTGCTGTTAATTCTCTTTGAACAGTGAACTCTCAGGGACTAAGAGTGTGTAAATTTTAGTTTGGATCATGGCAGAGGCCTTAGGATTTTGGTTACTTTTTTTTTTTTTTTTTTTTTTTTGGTGGGACCGGGGTTTGAACTCACGACTTTGCACTTGCCAGGCAGGCACTTGTGCCATGGAGCTATCTCCGCAGTCCCAGCCTTAGAATTTTGGAACCACAAGTTAACTATCACTAATGGACATAGCCCATGAATTCTAATGTTTTTCAGCATTTTAAAACTAAGAGAACTGAGCTGGGCATGGTTGTACATGCCTGTAATCCCAGAATTCGGGAGGCAGAGGCAGGGGTATCGTTGCGAATTCTAGACCAGCCTGAGTTACAAAGGGAGCTCAAGGCTACCCTGAGCTACACAGGGTGACCCTGTCTCAAAAAGATAAAAAACAAAACCAAAACCTGACAGAACCTATCTTTATTCACAAAAGGGCTATGACAGATTATTACTTTGTGGTTTGATAATGGAGTTTGGGAGAAAAAAAATAATGAAAGAATCTTATTTGTGGTACAAAATTTGAGGAACTAATCAAATGTAAGCAGCTCACTTTATATAGGAGAAAAAAGAGGGCTGGAGGGAAATAATTGTTTGGATACCTAGAAGTTAAGAGGTGGGCCAGGAACAGACACTTCAGTTTCCTAATAGCCTAGGTCTGACCCTTTACTGCTCTCCTCTCCTTTCCCTGGCCTGTATGCTTACATCCCTTACAGAAAGCAAGACCAAAACCTTTGAAATATGTCTCAGCTTTTCTTTTTGTACAAAGTAGACAGTAGATTTGAGCCAACAACTTACCCTTGCAGCAGTGCCAGGTATTGGTGACTTGGAGTGTAAACTGAGCAAGTAGCTCTTGCACAGTGCTGATTTGCCCTGCTCCCTGTGCACAGGAGATAGGGTGGGTGACCTGTGTTGGAAAGTCCTGAGTTTCATGATCTCTGCAGCCTTAAAAGCAGCTACTTGATGGAATCAGGATAGTTACAGATTGGGAAGATAGGGGCCTGGCTATGGCTCTAGTCAATTATTGTGTTACCCTAGGCAAGTTACCTCTTTGAGCCTCAGTTTCTTCCTTCATAAAGGTGGGGATGTGCTGGGTGTGTGCCAAAGGCCTTTTGACACTGTCCTGTGAGTATGTATACCTGCCCTTTTCCTTAACAGCTGTTCAGGCTTCTCATTGGTGAAGGGTTCATGAATTTAGTCTTAGGGTGGGCAAATCAATTCCAGAAATACTGAGTCTATGTGTTCTGTACACCATGGCCAGCCACATCTTCCTAAAGGACTGCTTCACATGGGACATTTCTGCTCAAACTCTGGGATATTAGTCTGAGTCATAGAAAACTGCTGCCTTGGCCATGTTACCTCTCCAGCTTTCCTCTCATTGTTGCTTAGAGTAGCAGGTGTTTCAGGTAGAGACTTAAGTGTCAATCCTAGCTTCACCTCTTTTTAGTTCTGTGATTTTTGTTTAAACCTAGTTCATCCATTTTGATTTAGGGATTAAATGGCACACCATTAAAATTGAGCAGGTATTCTATAAATATTAGCTTTCTCTCTCTTTCCCTTCTCCATCTAAAGCATATGTTTTCTGAGAACAAAAATGTGCTTCTCCTACATCTCCAATGTGTTTATCACAAAGGACTTTACAGAGCATTGCTAAATGTTTGCTTGATGAATTGATGCTGTGTCTGCTCCAGAAATTGTCTTAGATGAGCTAAAGCCTTTTTCTGTCTTACAGTTTGCCCAGATGGTGGCTATGTACAAGACACTGGGAGGAGAAAAGTTCCCACTCATTGAACAGACGTACTACCCCAACCATAAAGAGATGGTAGGTAGCTGAATGGTGACCAAGTTCCTGTTGGCTCCCCATTAAACTTTACTATATGGTGACCATGGGGCTCTGCTTGGGACTTTGGCTTCCCTTCCCCCAGGGCTCTCCTGTGGGAACTTTGTAGGCCTGGAATAGTTGGATGTTAGCTGCCAGCCTCATTTTCAAATTTAGTCAACAAGAGTAACAGCCTACGGGATAATAATCAGTTCTCATGAAAGGGGCATAGTTCTGACTCTGCCATGTGTCACTAGGCAAGTTATAATAATCCTTTACTGAGTACCAGTTTTCCAAACAGACAGCAGGCATAACATTTGCTGATCAGGAAATATAGTAGGTATGCACAAGATAGAAATCATAGTTTTACATAATAGCCTTCTGCATAGTGTGAAACACTCCTGTGATCTGTGGTCCTGAGGACTCCATTCCAGTCTTCATTCCCTCAGCTTCCTCCAGACAGTGGAAAGGATGAGTGAACCACAGCCCTTCTTTTAGTCCAACCTAGGAGATTGGGAGGAGCAGAAATGGCATAGCTAGTGGTAAGAAGGCTGTTGCTAGTGCTTTTCCTCTGGGGCAACCTAAAAGCTTAGGATCCTGTCATTCTTCCTGTTCCCTCTATTCAAGGCTGGCCTTCTTAGTGTTGAGCTTACTTGTTCACCTGCCCACTCCCTTCTACTAAAGGAATCTCTACTCACAGCATCTTGGCTGAGTCCAGAGCTGTCTTCCACATGCTGTATGTGGCCCTGCACCAGCAGATGAGCACAATTTTTGCTTTGGGAAGAACTGTTTCTATCATCTTTTCTGGCACTTCCCTAAGAAGAGGCTCTAGAATGTTGGGCACTTGTCCTGAGTAAATCCTAGAAGCCAATATGAGGGCTTTCCCATTCAGGAAAAGTCAGAAAGAGTTGAAGAGGCCAACAAACAGTAAGGAGCCTGTGGCAGAGATCTCAGAGTACCCAGGTCACAATGGTGAAGGCCTAATCTGAGGATGGAAAGCTCTCTGGGCATCAGAGCTGGATTCTCTGGCTGTAATGCCCAGCAGGGATGACAACTGAAAAACTGTATTAAATACAAGTGATCCCCCCTCCCCCAACACACAGACACACACACACACACACACACACACACACCCTTTCCTAAGAGTTGAGATATTTGTCCTGAAATTCGCCCTCAGGAAAAGAGCATCTCTTTGAGATGTCTAAAGCTGATGTAGGAGGGATTTAATTTCTACTAGAGAAAAGCTTTCTTGGCTTTAAAAAACATTGTTAAATAGGAATGAGAACATTAGTAATATAAAGGAGATAGAAGAGAAGCCCTGTGGTTATCACTTGAGGGTATTCAGGACAGTTAACCTGGAATAAAGTGTCTACACTTATAGGAGAGGTTATCACTTGAGGGTATTCAGGACAGTTAACCTGGAATAAAGTGTCTACACTTATAGGAGAGGTGGCCTCTTCTCCACCAGGTGTGCTAACAGGACCAGACCTTCACTGGGAATGGTGCTAAGAGGGCTGCAGTGTAGGGAGAGAGGTTAGGCTGTCCTAGCTTTCGAATCTATTGATTCTATGGCCCAAGCAGATGAAGGGGTATCAGAGGATTAGGACCTCCAAGATAAGAGTAGAGGATACACAGCTGTATTAAATTGTTCATGTCATTCCTGCCAGTCACTCTGTTTATAATATCATCGACCTCACCAGGTCACATCATCTCTATGTATAACATTCCTTTTCTCCTCTTTCAGGTCAGTTAAGGGAAAGAAAAATACTTTGTTGTGGGGAGTAAGGGAATAGTTCTGGCTTTTAAAAACAAACTAAGCCAGAATCAAAACTTTCAGTAACAAATATAAGCTAAATTAATGGAATTTGAGAGAAGGCGAGAAGGCCTGAGGATAGGACAGAAAAGTCAGACTGCCTTCCCAGCTCTTGACAGGCCATGGGCTAGGGTCTTAGGCACAAGGTGTAACATGTGTAACATTACCCTTGCTGTAATGGTGGCCAGGCTGCACACTTGACTGGCAGCAACTGGCTAGGTGGTGACAGAGTCTAGAAGGAAAGACTGGCTTGGTCTTCAGGACTCTTAAAAGCACATGAGGGTCACTAGCCCACACTAGGGCTGGATGATGTCAACAAATTCCTTCTTGAGGGGCAGGTGGCCCTGGTACCAGCTGCAGGTGCCATCAACATGCTTCATGCAGACGTAATGCTGGGCCTGGTACCCATAGAGCTTTCGTTCCAACAGCCAGTCTGTCCACAGGCACTCGTTGGGGGCCGAAATGGTACAGGGCACTGTGTAGCAGGTGGTGATCTACAATTGTGGTCACATGCATAGAAGTCAGAGGATATCATTTTTCATTGTTACCTTTTAGATTCCTATATATCCTTAAGGTCCATCTAAGCAGCCCTGTCTTAGGAAGCTCTTCATCCCTAAACTTCCCCTAAATTCTCCCTCCCTACACTGAGTGCAGGATTGCACCTCTGATATCATCTCTGGAATCAGCCTTTGTGGCTCCTACTCTACCACTGACCTTGAGCAAGTCACTTCATTTCCCAAGCTTTAGTTTCTTTACCTTAACATAGAAATATTAATTTTTCACAAATTTGTTACATAGAATAAATTAAATATGTTAAAAACCTTGTTATTATAGGGCCTGGAGAAGAGTAAACATTTTATAAATGTAGCCATAGTAATGCTGTCTCAGTCTGCCTTTGATGGCCACTTTCTCAGCCAAAATTTAAGTTCTTTGAGATCAGTAGTTGTGGACTCATTTTTATGTTTCTGACTTAGTGCAGTGTCTGATGCATAGTAGAACTCAATATAGTAAAGTAAGCAAATGAAGGAATGAATGTATTATGTGCCAGGCTGCAAGGCTCAAGCCCCTTTGACCCTCACCCAGATCTCAGAAACAGACCCCCACTTACATGGCAGCCACAGTTTGTGTGGTAGTGATGATTCAGACTCTCCCTCTGCACCAAAGACAAGTCCTCCCAGGGCTCGATGTAGTTGCACAAATGGATGAAAACTTTTCCATCACTTAGCACCTGGCCTTCATGGAGAGATAGAAGACAGTGTGACATCAGGAGATTGCTTATGGAGCTCCTGAGGCCCAAGTCCTAACAGAGGTCTGGGCAGTTTTCACAGGGCCTGTGCAGGTGAGATATTTTTGAATAAGGTGGGTATGAAAGATTACAAAGGTCTGGTGAGCCAATCCTGGGAACCAAGAGCTCTGCCTCTGCCTCTCTATCACAGGGCAGCACAAGTGTTCATCCTCGGAGCTAGGGAGCCTATCCCCCTTCAGGAGCTTCTCCTGGTCTGTGACTGCTGAGAACTATGCCTTATTCCTATACGTGCCCCCTCCTGCCCAAAGCCTGGCAGTGTATAATAGGTAGTCATTCACTGTTCAGTGAATGGATAGATAGCAGAATTTATCCACCTATTCTCCTCACATGCTGTGCTTTTTATTTTACTTGTTTTCCTTCTAAATATTTTTCTATTAGGGCAGTTGAGATCACATTTCTACAGTAAAGCTTCCATGATTGTTCAGCTAGTTACAATTCCCTGAATTTCAAACTAACTTGCTACTGAGTTCATTGATTATGTAGTCATTTAAAATGGAGAAGGCTGACCTAAGCCCAAATAATGAAAGAGCAGTTTGAGACCCAAGGATCTCATCTGGCCCACGGCATAGGGCAAAGATGAACCATAAAGATCAGTTTTAGGGGCTAGGGAGATAGCTCTGTGGCACAAGTGCCTGCCTGCCAAGTGCAAGGTCGTGAGTTTGAACCCTGGTCCCGCCAAAAAAAAAAGATCAGTTTTAGGAGGCAGATTTTGGTTCTAGATGCCAAAAATCCTGTACCAATTAGAACTATTTTGAGCTGGAGAATCACTTGTTCTTTAGAATAATGAAGTAGAGGCCATGAGCACTATGAGGACTCCTATATCAAAAAGGAGGTCATTAAGACTCCTCTTGATATTGTCACAACTGTTTCCATCAAAGGCTAATTCCTGGTCTCTACCTTACCAGTCAGAAGATACTGCCTGTGGCTGTTGGCTTCTAGTTTCACTCCACAAAGGGAAGAGTCAAAAGGTGTGTAGATATACTGAACATCCTTGACTTTCTCAAACCCTTTAAACATCTGAAAGTCAATTACAAAAAGCAATGAGTATCATTTGTATATTAACATGCAAAACCCTCTCATTTCTCAGTTTAAAAATATTAGGTAAGAATCTAGTTCAGAAATTAATGCACATGAATGACTCCACTGTGTTGTCTCTGTCTTAAAAAATAAAAGTAAAAATGTAAATCTTGGTTTATTCTCATGGGGGAGGTACTCCAGTGGCCCCCACACACTCAGCTATGGGACTAATGGGACACTGAGGTCCCATTGTACACTGCTGCCTGTGTCTGTGGGCCCTGCCCGCACCATCTCACCCCGTTCCACTTTAGTAATCTCCATACCAGGTACTTCTAGCCAGACTGCTGCAGTAGACCAGACCAGTTGGCTTCTCCCAAGCATACATTCTATTTCCCCCAGGGGTCCAATGTAGGAAAACACCCTGTCCTGTCCTCCATGTACCTTTATCTGTTTGATTTCATACCGGATCATTTTTTGAGGGTCAGTAGGGTCTGAACTGGCAGGAACTACCTTCTCACTGGAGATTTTTGCCCGGATCACTGCAGAGGAAAAGAGAGGACCTTCAGCCCTTGTGGGCACAGTCCACTTGTGAACCAGATGTTCAGGGGTCCCTGGAGAATGTTGCAGGGAGCTCTCAGTTTAGGCATTGGTGGGATATGAACAGTGCAAGGTGTCTGTGAGTGGAGACCTGAGATAACTGTTCCATAGTGCCCAAAGTCCTCCCCTTGTGCTCATCTAGCCACCTGAACCTGCCCTTCCACTGGGCCTGAGCCTCAAACTCACCCAGCGCAGTGAGAACAGATATGTTAGTGGTGCCATGGTGACACCAAGGAGTTAGGAAGTTTCAGAGGGGACATGGTTTAGGCCTTGAAGGTTGAGTTTAGGAGCCTGAGGAAGATACTTCCAGGTGAAGGGGACAAAAGGGCAAAAGATATGGGTTGAGACACAGTGGCAATCTTAGTTCTGGGGCTGGACAGAGAGCTGTTATAGCCAATCCCTCTCTCTTCCTCTAGCCCACCCCGGTCCAGTGTAATGACTGGACCACTGATGACAGCTGTTGGATAATGTGCCCCAGCTGCCATATGACCTGAGGGAAGAGTCCCTACAGAAACCCCTGACACAGTTTTACTTCCTTACAGACCATTCATATTGCTATGACAACCCCCCCCCATATCAGCCTCAGTGAGACACAGTGTGAGATTTGAGTTCCTCTCTGTTCCCCAGACTACTAGTCTGCAGCTGGATCCCCTCCATCACCCATCCACCCTACCCCCCCAACCACCCCAGCCCACCCTACCTCCAACTCCACCCCAATCCTGCGCTTCCCCTAGGCCTATGCCTCAAACTCACCCAGCGCAGAACGGCAGACATGCAGCTGTGGGTGCGCAGGGGCGCAGCTGCATGCCTCGCCAAGCCCTGAGGGCCGCAGTAGAGCCAGCAAGCGTAACACCAGCGCCAAGCTCGGAGCTGCAGGAGGGTTCCGGCGCATGATGCTGAAGGAGAGCCCCTTTAGGGCGTGCAAGGTCTGTGGGGGACCTTCCAGGACTCTGTCAGACAGCTCTGTGCTCCTAGCCAGGCTTTATGAGGTCGTCCCTGTGGCCAGTCCCGCCCCATGTGCTCCGCCCTCCTTTGGCTTGAGGCCACCTGTGGCTGCAGGTCCCAAGGCCCTAGTCCACAGACCCCCATCAGCCCAGTCACAGGGCCTGAAGTAGAAGGAAGGCTCTGGGAGAAGGAACGGTACTGATGTGGGCCAGAAAGACAGAAAGAGCAACAAAGCCAAATGCAGAGAGCAGAAAGACTAAGCCAGGGGCTGTGCTTCAGGCAACAGAAACAAGTGAGGGGAGGCATAGGCAGAGCGAGAGACAGGCAGAGTCAGAGAGAGGCAGACAGAATTACAACAGGCAAAAGAGACAGTGACAGAGGACAGACCCCTCGCTGCGCTGCATACTGGGAATGAGACAAGCTACTCAGGGCTTCTTTCAGCTGCAGGAAGTGTTTTCAATGCCCTATTTATGAGGCTCCAGAGCAACAGCAAACAGTAAGGGAATGGGGCAGAGAAAGTTGGGGTGTGTGTGTGTCTTGGCTCTGTTGGCTAGGGGGTGGGGTGGGGAGAGATGTCAAAGAAAGCAGCCAGTGATTTAGAATCCCTTTCTCAAAGCCAGGCCTTAGACTCTCCGATAGCTGGGGCAGTGCTCTTGGAACATGGGTGTCCCATCACTTAGGGCAAACTTTGAGCCTCAAAGCTCTGTGTCTAGGGCCACATTCATCCTTCATGTCATTGTCCACTGGAGACTGTCATGATACAGAAGTGGAATAGCCAAGGAATCAAGGCAGTAGGGGTCACTGTGACCCAGGCGATGCCCACTATTGACAAAATAATCCCCCAGGGCTAGACTGAATAGTAGGAAGCTAAGCTCCGTTTCAGGCTGTCAGTAGGAAGGTTTGTGACCTTTGTCTCCTTGGGCCTCAGTTTTTTTTCCTCCATATAATAGAATCAGACTACATGAACTCATATTTCTCCCTATGCTAAGAATCAAACCCAGGACCTTGCATAAGCTAAGCAAGTGCTCTACGACTAGACTGTAACCCAACATGATTTCTAAAGCCCTTTGAACAGCTTCCTACCTGCTTCAGCTTCAGCCCATCCAGGAATGCTGACATCCTCAGCTCAAACACTCCCAGTGTCTGGTCACACCTAGGTTCCTTCAAAATCTGCCTTTTCATCAGCATATTTCCCTCAGAGGGCAGCTTTTTCACTTGGATGGTACTAGTGATGTTTGAAGAGAAGAAAATTAAAAGCAAGCTGAAGCAGGCTGAGAAAGAATAATTCTAAATCTGTGTCTAAGACAACCCTTTGTGCAGTGTCTACTCCAAGACAGAGTTGCCTTGCTTGCAAGTGTCCAATCTCATTGAAGATAGGAAAGCCAAAACTCAGTAATGTAAAGGGACCTGCAGGAAGTGAGTGGCAGAGTGGATAAGAAGCCTGGTGTCTGTTCTAGTGCTCTTCCTACTGCACCATGTTCCTTCTTCCACCTGCATTTTATTATAATTTGAGATCCTATCTTTGGAGGGCAATTCTGTTTTTATTGCTCCTCTGTCAAAATAGGACTACCTCAAGGTGGAATTTACTTTTCATGAGAGTCTCTTTCCAAGGATAAACCTATTGAATTCTTTTTTTCATTAGTTTTCTGCTAGACCCAAGCAGGGCAGCAATAGGCTTTACATAATAAGCTGTGTTTGGTCATTTGTGGTGCTGGTGGGCAGATAAGATGTCAGAGAAGAAAAGGACAGCAGATCAGAGCAGGAACAAGGTGGGAAGGGGGAAGGTACTAAGAGGTGCAGGGTACCAGGGACATTAAGAGGCTAAAGTCACATTGATGTGTAGCTCAGCAGTAGAGCCTTTGTATTGTGTGTATGAGGTGCTATGTTCCATCCTCAGCACTATTAAAAAAAAAAAAGCATTAAAAAATTCCTTCAGGTTTATTAAAGTTCAATTTACTTATAGTTAAATACAGTTCAATTTAGCTATTCAAAGGGACATTTAAAAAATTACTGGGGGACCCACTTGGGATCTCCCCTGCTGTCCCTCTCTTGGATATGAGCCTTTTTTTACTCTAATAAATCTGTTCTGCTCATGACCTAAAAAAAAATATGTTTAGCTGAGAGCTGCTTCTGTCCAGGGTTTGTCTAACACAGAGCATATTGAAACAATGAGATGTAGAAAGCACCAAGCAGGAGAACAGGATTCTTATTGCCCTTCCTCTGGCATGCCACATGTGCTTGCTGTTGGAAAAGTCACTGGCATTCTGTGGACTCACTCTTTTGTAGAGTAGGTGGCTTGCTGGAAGGGCCCTCTGAAAAGTGCTCCCAAGGAAAGCATTTGAAAGGTTCTACAGAGACAGGCACTTGTTAACTAGTTTGTCCTTTTCTCTGCTCTCAGCTGACGCTGCCCACATTCCCTGTGGTAGTGAAGATTGGCCACGCTCACTCGGGTATGGGAAAGGTAAGGCAGAGGGGCCTGCAGTGCTCTGGGTTTCTTTCAGAAAGCCTATCTGTGGATTTCCCATCTTCCTCTGCTCCTGAATTCTTTCCAAGATGATACGGCCTTTTTGAAGCCATGAGTGCTTCTGAGCCTCTTTCAGCAAGCAGAGTATAGGTCACCTGATAGATTTCTTGGATCCTTTGCAGGAAGTGTGACCCCTATGTGACCCTCTGAGGCCTGGGAGGGGAAGTGAGAGTATAGGGGCTCCCCGGGAGATACGACACCCATGTATGTGCCTGGATTTGAAACACTGTGATGGGTTTGGAGCTTTAGGCCCTTGTGGTTTCTCAGTGTACATATGTATATAACCCCCTTCTCCCTCTTCCTTATTCCAACCTTAGGTCAAAGTGGAAAATCACTATGACTTCCAGGACATTGCAAGTGTGGTAGCCCTCACCCAGACCTATGCCACAGCAGAGCCCTTCATTGATGCCAAGTATGACATTAGAGTCCAGAAGATTGGCAACAACTACAAGGCTTACATGTGAGTAGATGGGGGTCCCAGTAGATATACCCCATTTCTCCTCAGCAGCCAACCCTCAGGGTAACCTCATTTGTTCCAGCAGGCAGGTTATGAATAGAAGCTATAGGAAGAGCAGTACTCACTAAAGATAATCATAGATACTCTTACGTTATCCTGCAGCTGTGACAGATATCTCTAATTACCATCACTATCATCACTATTTTAAAATCATTATAGTCATTGGCCCTGACAGTATATCTTGTTATTTAGAGAAACATAAGTTGACTAGTCACAGATTTATCAAGTATTTTTGTTAACTCTAATTTGGTACCTTTGTGGGACTGTATACTTTGTATTATACATTGTATATATTTTACATATTGAAAAGAACCTATGTGGTTTACCAGAGTGCCAAAGAAAAAATTTAACTTGTACATATCTAGCCATGAATATGCTACAGAGCATTAAATCATAAGAACAGATGAGGTCCATTTAGCAGAATGGAAAGTTAAACTATTTCCTCATTAGGAACACAAAAGATGTCAAGACTACCTGATCTTCCATAATATACACGGGAATGCAAGTGGCCTATACTTCCAAATTTGAAAATACTAATCCCCTACTTTAAAGAACACTTAAGATGATATTTTCCTTACAAATAATACTATCAATATGAATTTGATGTTTGCTACCCAGGACTTCAGCAGATGTCAAGGCAAAAGCTTCCTGCCTCATCCCACTTTTCAGTTTGGTTTGGTTTGGTTTAGTTTTGAAGAACATTGAACCAAGGGCCTCACATCACCTACATACATACTCTGTCACTCCACCACTACACTATACTCTCAGTATAGAGGGATTTTTTTTTTTCACATTTATTGACTAGACTACTTTTTAAAAGTTTGTGATTTTTTGTTTATAGTCTTCTTGCTTCAGAAAGTATTATAGGGTTGCTTAAGAAATAGGTGTAATATAATGTAGAATAGTTTAAAGATCTTTCTAAAGACTAGTCAAATAGTAGAAAAGTAGATATTTTCAGATATCTAGGATAATAGATATTCTGTATTCTAAGATATGAAAGCTCAGTGGTAGAGCTCTTGTCTAGTATGAATGAGGCCTGGGGTTCTACCCCTACTATCACAAACATGAAGGAAGGAAGGAAGGAAGGAAGGAAGGAAGGAAGGAAGGAAGGAAAGAAGGAAGGAAGGAAGGACAGACATTTATTGATGACAATGGTGGAATGAGAATATTTTGATCCTTAAAAAGGGACACCACATTTAAAAAAAAAAAAACAAGATGATAGGAAATTAACAATGGTTGTTATATTGCATATTGTTATCTTCAAAGTTGCTGTTCAAATTACCAGATACAGGCATACAAGACTGATCAAACAATTAGGCATTAACTGTTCCTTTCAATAAACCAATAGAAATTAATAGCACCATTATCTTAGCCATCTTGAATATATATATATATATATATATATATATATATGTATAGTTTTTTCTCTCCTTAATTTCTTTTCTCCTTTCCCATCCTAGTTGTTCTTTCCCTTTGCAGTTCGTATCCCTTTCACAATATCTATTGTACTTTTGGATCTTATTTACTCTTTCAGTTTTTACACAAGGGAGACAATATGGTGTTTACACATGCAAGTCTGCTTTATTTCACTTATGAGTGTGGTCTCTAGTTGCATTCACTTACCTATAGAAGCCTTAAGTTTATCTTTCTTAATAGCTGAGTAGTACTCAATTGTATAAAAATACCACATCTTTTTTATTCATTCCTCAGTTTATGGGCATTTGCATTGTTGCTAAGATTTAGCTATGACAGATTGTACTACTATAAACATTGGTGCACATATATCACTGTGGTATAATGTTTTCAGTTCTTTTGGAAAAATGCCCAAACAAGGAATAGCTAGGTCAAATAGGACCTCTAATCTTAGTTTTCTGAGGAATTGTCACATTGATTTCCACAGTGGCTATACCAGTCTATTCTTTCCCCACAGCCTCACCACCACTTGTTATTGGTAGACTTCTTGATGATAGATAGCCATTCTTTCTGGGGTGAAATGGAATCTCAGTGTTGTTTCAAACTACCAATGATGTTGAACATTTTTTCATATATTTATTTGCTATTTATATTTCTTCATGTATCAAGCGTCTATTCACCACAGATGCCCATTTTTAAAGTTGGGTCTTTGGATTTTGGGAGCATGATTTTTATAAAGTTCTTTATATGTTCTAGATAGAAGTTCTTTGTCTGAAGGATAGTTGGCTAAAATTTTTCCCAATTTTTTTTCTTTTTACTCTCTTGATGATTTCTTTTGCTATGCAAAAACTTTCCAATAAGATGAGATCCCAATTGTTGATTCTTTGAAGTATTTCTTGTATAGTTTTATTTTTGTTTATGTACTCTCTCTACCTCTATATCTTCAAGATTTTTAATTACTTTCTCTTCTAGTAGGTTTAGTATTTGTGTTTTAATATTTAGATCTGTGTGTGTGTTTTTTTTTTTTTAACAGGGCAACAGCTGAGTAACATTTTTTATTTTTACTCAGGACAAATGTTGAAACATTATTTCAGAGAATTGTGGAACTTGAGAAGCCTTGTTTCAATTGTTCTTTATTGTAAGATAGAACTAATCACAAATTTAACCTATAACTTGGTAATCTTTACACAGGTCATAAGTTTTAATAAAAACAAAGTGCTTTTTCAACAACTCAGAATGCAGAGTAAGGATGAGAAACATCTGACTAGCCAACAGGTTTAGTTCTCACTAAAACCTCAAGCTCTTCTGTTTTAGGAAAAGTGAACTGTGATTTTGAAGACAGTGATGTGGGAAGCCTGTTACACAGCGTAGCTTCCCCCTAGTCAACTGTTTCTGGCAATCCCAGCAGGGGAAGATACATTTACATAATGGGCTGTGCTTGAGTCTTTCCCAAGCGGCTTTAGATTCTACAGTGCACTTGACAATCGTCTCCTTTTCCTGCTGTGTAGAGATGCTACGTACCACCTGCTTCTCTACCCAGCTTATAAGGTGCTCTCACTCCTTGCAATTCATCATGTTCTGCACAGAGATATGATAATCCAGGTGATTCTTCACTTCCCTATGTACTCTATGTAGCTGCTCTCAGTAAGCAACCTCCAAGGCCTGCTGGGACTTTTCCAGTTCACTTGCATCCTGGATTTGTTTTATGGAAGTTTGTTTTACCTCTTCTAGTTGGGCAATTTTTTCCTCATTCAGTTTATCAATAAATTCTCCAAAAAAGGCACCATATTTTTTAATTACATAGATAAGCAGACCTAGTACAGATATGGTAGAGAAGGTCTCCGGGCTAATCACATATATTTCTTTGTACAGAAAATACAAGATAATCCCAGTTCCAAGCATGTAGGGTCCTGTTACACCAGTTTTGTTTTTAAATTTAACTTTATTTTTTTTCTTTTTCAGAACTTTTGTTTGTTTGTTTACTTTTATGGCTGGCTCAGACTGCCCTGAGGGCTGGGCTGGCACAGCATGTGGTGCCAGGGATAGAACTGCAGTCCTTGAAGCCACCTAAGCTTTCCTAAGCAGGCACTTTAGACCACTGAGTCATCTTGCCAGGCCCCTGTTACACCAGTTTTAGGATAAAGGAACTGGAGAAATTCCTCAGGAATAAACCTGAGATGAACTTTTTCACCATGTTCTGGAAGAGGTGGTAAAGTGGCAAATCTTGGCTGCCCTGTGGGAAAGATCCTTGTTGCTTGCAATACCCCTGGTCCTAGGAGCACTGCATTCTTCAGCCAGGGTGCCATTGTGGTGGCGGCAGAAAGTGCCACCCAGGACAGCATGGGCAGCCAAGGTCCAGGAAGCAGTCTTAGCGTCCCTGTGACCCTGACCAAAGACTGATCAGAGCAAATAATATTTAGATCTTTGATCCACTTTGACTTAGTGCATGGTGATAGATGTGGTCTAGTTTTAGTCTTTGGCTTATGGAAAGCTAGTTTTTCTAGCACCATTTATTAAAGAGACTGTCTTTGTTCCAGTGCACATGTTTATCCCCTTTGTCAAAGATAAGGTGGTTTAATGTGTTTGTAGTTATCTGCACCTTCTAATCTGTATCATTGATCCTTGGGTCTATTTTTGGCTAGTACCAAGCTGATTTTATCATAGTAGCTTTGTAGTATAATTTCAAGTCAGTGATTGTGATGCCTAATGCTTTGCCTTTGTTGCTTAGGATTGCTTTTGCTATTCTAGTTTTCTTCAGGTTCCAGATGAATTTTAGGATTTTTTTCTCTAGATCCTAAAGAGGTATACTAATGGTATTCCATTGGAGATGCATTAAATCTGTATAACGGTTTTGGGAATATAGCTATTTTCACAATGTTGGTTTTTCCTATCTATAAACAGGAACATCTTTCCAATTTCTGAAATCCTTTTCACAGTACTGTGATTTTCACCATATAGATCTTTTACTTCCTTTCTTAGATTGATTCCTAAGTATTTCAGGTTTTGGATGCTATTGTGAAGGGTGTGGTCTGCCTAATTTCTCTCTTGGTGAGTGTTATTTTTGTACAAGAATACTATTGATTTTTGAGTGTTGGCTTTGTATCCAACTACACTACTGGATTTGGTTATTAAATCTAGAAGTCTTTTGGTGGAGTTTTTGGGGTCTTCTATGTCTGATATTATGTCATCTGCAAATAATCATAATTTCACTTCTTGCTTTCCTATACTCATTCCTTTTATTTCTCTCTCGTCTAATTTCTCTGGCTAATCTTTTCAGAACTATACTGAATAGGAGTAGTGGTACTGGACATCCTGAGCCACTGTATTTTTAAGGCATAGAGTTTGACAAGAGAAGTGCCAAGTGTTGATGGAAAGTGGGCAACTAGAAAAGCTTTAGAGGATGTTGACTTGTTTTTATTTGTGAGATACCAGCAGTGATGCAAGGGAATTTTTAGACCCTCTCTGCCTCTTTGCATCTCACCTGCCCCAGGACTTGTGGCCATCTCTGCTCTCTGAAGAAGGATTTGACTTAGCAGCAGTCAGATGAGGTTCAGGATTCCTTTCCTGCCCCCTAGCTCTCACCCTGGATGGTTAGGGCAGCCATGTTTGTTGGGAAGAAGGTTGATCCTGTCCCGTACCTTTTAGGACATAACAGGTCCACACACATAGGTCACGTGGCCTGTCAGTTCAGAGGCAGTTGAATTGTTAGTAACTAGCTGACTCTTCAGCATCTTTCTGCTTTGACACTCCAGGGAGTTTGTGTGAAGCTGGCCTTGTGTTCTGCTGTTCGAGAAGGATGTGAGGTTTCAGGAGACCATAGCAATGTAGGAGACATTACTTGCACTAGTATTTGAGTCTCTATTGAGTTTCATAGTTCTGTGCTGAGTATGATGAAGTGAGTGACTTGAGAATGGTCACAAGGACATACTATGTTTTTAAACCAATGTTAAGAAAACAGTTATTTTTATTGTGGTTTTTTTTTTTTCTCTGTGTTTCTCCTCAGGTTTTTAAACCATCCAGGTGTTTGTATGGGCTTAGGAAAAGATCACTATGCCAAACAAACCAAGGTTCCTTGGTTTATATCAGCGGTTCTCAACCTGTGGGTCGTGACCCCAGTGGGGGTCAAACGACCAAAACACAGGGGTTGCCTAAAGCCATCGGAAAATGTTATTTATTTGGAATTACAGTTTTGAAGTAGCCACCAACATTATTTTTTGGTTTGGGGTCACCGCAACATGAGGAACTGTATTGCGGGGTCACAGCATTAGAAAAGTTGAGAACCATTGGTTTATATCTATATGTGCTTTGACTAGGTGCAGCATTGGACAAGTCACCTATATTTTTTGAATCCTCCTCTGCTTGTCATTAAAGCAGGGCTGAATTCCAACCTTTCATGGCAGGAGTTTGATAGGAGGCTCTTTTAAGGGATTAGTAAGGAGGCTCCTTGCAAGCCACAGTACCACCCAATGTGAGATCCATTGTCGCCATTAGTGGCCTCATAAGGCTTCTCCAGGGCTTGAGAAAACTGGGCCAGTTTATAGCTTCTCTATATATGGAGTCAGCTCTTTAGGGAGGAGCCTCTTGGAAACTGGTACAGCTCTCTAAATATTGTCCCAACAGTGCTAGTGATAACAACAGTACATGGAGGGCTCTGTCCCCTACACCATCCCTTTCCCCACAACTGCATCTGAGTGAAGACTAAGAATTTGAGAAATACGTTCTTAGTGCCTACAGTTTACTTAAACCTGTATCTGCTGATCCCTGAGTACCAATCTACAGCCCTGAGTTTATAGGTAAGAGCTGCTCAACAAGGTAAAGTAACTGTCTCATGATCATCTCACCTGTGAAGAGAAAATCCAGAACCAGAAACCTGGTCATCTGCCTCTTATTTAGCCCTGAACTAATTGACATAGAATGTGCTCATGGCTGAAGGGTGAGGTAAACACAGTTGAGGCTGGTGACTGTCAGCTCTATATGACGAATGAACCAGCCAGAGAGGTTTATTGAACTCCCAAATCACTCTGTTAATCTAGTAGTGGCCCCAGAAGTGGCCTGTTGAATGATTGAATGAATGGACCAGTAAGGAAGACACTGAATGATACCCTTAGGACACTGCAGAGGTTCCCAGGATGAACCTCTAGATGCTAAACAGGTAGAGGAGTAGGAGACACAACGTGTACCTCAAGTGTTTTCCATAGCTGTGGACAGTCTTGGTTTAAGACTCAGTTCTAACAACTAAAGTGAAAAGTAGAGATAAGGTTGTCACTGAAGTATAAATAAAGTTAGAAGTTCTAAGGGGAGCAATAGTTCATCTGGTTGAAGATCAGGAAAGTGCTATGGAGCCAGACCCTCCTAAGCTAGATACCTCTGTGGAGAAGAGGGCTTCACAAGTGGGTATTGTGAGAGGCAGTGGGCTTGAGGCTCAACAGACAGCTTTCCAGCATACCTATTGGTGAAAGAGGCAGTGAGCTCAATTCTGAAAGGCTGCACGTCCTCCTCTTATTAATCTGGCTCATGGCCTTTCCTATCCCTGACAACCCTTGTTACAGGAGGACATCGATCTCAGGGAACTGGAAGACGAACACTGGCTCTGCAATGCTAGAACAGATTGCCATGTCAGACAGGTGAGTGGGAGGAGTCTAAGGTCCAGTGAGAGAGTGGCTGCCATGAGGAAGAAGAGTAAAAAATGAGCCTGCCCAAAGGCAGCTTCTGAGCAGAAAGAACACACAAGACAACAGGCTTTGACAGCCTGTTAACCAAACTGGGCAGGTCCCAGCTGCATGCTCAGTTACAGAGATAATGACAGTGCTGACCATAGTAGCCCCAAGAAAGGAGTCATAGTTAGCATGGGCTGGGATAGCCAAGGAAGGCCTCCTAGGGGAGGTGAGGCCTGTTCTAGGCCTGGAAAGATGGGTAGGATGGGGAAAACAGAAGAGAAGGCATTGTAAATCAGGGACCATGCTTGATGGATGTTGGGGGACCAGGGATGGGGAATGGGAATGGTGGAGGCAACAGGAGAACCCGATCAGCAAGCATGCCCTCATCTCCGGACACTTTTCCATCCCTGCCAGGTACAAGCTATGGGTAGACACCTGCTCTGAGATGTTTGGTGGCCTTGACATCTGTGCTGTCAAAGCTGTACATGGCAAAGATGGGAAAGACTACATTTTTGAGGTAAGTCTGGTCCACAAAATATTTCAGTAAGAAATAGCACTCAGAGCTTCAGGCCACTGTTTCTTGTCTAGAAAACTATGTGGGCAGCCCAGACAGCATTTAGTTTAGAGTTTTCTAAGTTATGGAAAGGCCTCACCCAAATGGCAGATTGGCATAGCAAGATACCTTGACCAGTGGGAAGAGGAGCTATTTCAGCCTGCTCAGCTGACCTAGGCCATAGGCAATAGATTCCAGATCTGGATTCCTGGGGTCCTAGCCCTCTGTATTCCTCTTCAAATGTGTTGAAATTTTCATATTTGTAGTCTGAGAGAGCTGCCTTCAGGTCTACTGGTCCAAACCGCTCCTTTACAGGTGAGAAAATGGAGACCTAATGCCCTGAGTATATGCTTAAGGCCACAGGATAAATTAGTGTCTTAATTAGGACTCCTAGATGCAGAAGATTCCTCTCAGAATCTCTAAGCCTTGGAGACACATTCCTCAGCCTGATTCTTTCAGGACTTCACTGACTTTTTTTCCTGTTAGAGAGAAAGCCTGCAGCTGTGTAAATTCTTCACACAGACTGCTACCCAGTCTTCCTGGGAGCTGGCAGGCCTCCTTGCCAGGAGTTGGCAGTGCTTCCAGAGTACTAGTATGAGGAGCCTAAGGTGGGTTTAAATTCTGAATCTGCCCTGTGACCTTCTAAATAACCATTCCTCCCCACTGTAGGTGGGTCTCAGGTTTTTCCTCCATAAATTAGAGAGCTTGAGCTTAAGGTAGTCATTTCCCAATGGAGAAAATTATTGATCTGGACCTTGAGACATAGGGGAAAAAAAAAGGATTAGTGACAAATAGGGAAGGTCATTCAGGTCAGGAATAAAAGCAAGAGCCTAGTCATTCAGTGATGAGAGTATGCTGGGGAGACAGAGACAGTGTCAGTTGAAGTCATGGGAATGAAAATGGCCTGCCATTCATCAGAGACTGAAGGGGATGCCATTCCTCTCTTCCTGTCCCTCTGTCTGCTACTTTGAGCCCTAGGCTGTACCCTTGCTTGCTCACTGTCACTTCCTACTACCCTCAACCAGTAGTCTTCAGCTCACTGAGCCCTTGCCTAAGTGAAGGTAAAGGGATGGGGTCGGAGACCAAGATTTACAGGAGCGAAAGACACAGGTCCAATTTCTTCTGAGGAAATTATTTCCAGCTGTAAATAGCATCACCTGCTTCACCACCTATCTGTCTTTGCTGGTTTAAGCTTCACCCAATTGGAAAGATGATCCCAGACCTCTTATGTTACCAGACCCTTTCCTCACTTGGGCTGCATCTTCTACCAGGTGATGGACTGTAGCATGCCGCTGATTGGAGAACATCAAGCAGAGGACAGACAGCTCATCACTGAGCTAGTCATCAACAAGATGAACCAGTTGCTGTCTAGGACTCCAGTCCTGTCACCTCAGAGACCATTGACTACCCAGCAGCCACAGGTAAGCAGCTTCAGAGAAATACAGAAGAGCCAGGAACAGCTTCTGTAGATGCTGGAGACTCTGGGATGTGTAAAGGTCAAATGCCCACAGTTCTGGATAGGATGTGAGGAGCTTCTTCTCCCTCTTCCTTCTTTCCCTTCTGTCCCTCTGGAGGTGTAGTTATCTCCCATCCTCACTGCCTTCTCCCAGCATGCTACAGGGCAGCTGAAGAACTGTGCAGAGATAGAGTACCAGAGTGCCTTTTCAGAACGAGGAGTCTCCAGGGGCTCTACATTTTTAAGCTGAGAGGCCTCTAAGGAAGGGCTGGGTCAGAGTACTCCCCAGCCATTCATAACACATGTGTCAGTAAAGAGTCTTTTGGGGAAATCTGGTGATCTGTGAAAATGAGAGAATGAGGTCCTTCATTCTGGGAGAGTCATGGGGAAAACTCAAATTAAAACTCTGATTTTCTTCCTAAGGGAGAGGAGGTATCCTTCTTCAGTTGATGTGGTGCATAAGTTGGGACCAGTCATGTCCCAGTGACTGTCTTACCTGCAGGTTGATTGGGAAAGCCACACTGGAGGTTTTGTGGACCATGAGGCCTAAGGGTCTAGAACGGGCCAAAGCAAGGGAGAGAGAGCATGGACTAAATGTCTCAAGAAGGAGATATCTCAGTTTTCAAAAGCATCCTGAAGCTCTTTTTCCACTGGACTTTTGTTTAATGAAGTGGTAAGAATTTAAAATAATGAAAAAGGGGCTAGGAAGATTGCTCAGGGGCATAAGTGTCTGCCTGGCAAGTGCAAGGTCCTGAGTTCAATCCCTGGTTCTGCAAAGAAAAAAAGTAAAATAATGAAAAAGAAAGGAGTCCCAGTGTAGTCTTTTCTCTAAATAACTGTATAATGGGATGGGAAGGGTCATGAATTCTTTTTGGAAATCATGTTTTTCATTTGTATAAAAGAATTCTCTCAGAAATCTTTCCTTCAAAAGTCAAATTCCAACAATGTTGGGCACTAGACTTTGGATGGTGACAGAATCATAGCATAGCAGTATTGCTGAGTCATAATAATGAAACTGAATCATCAAGACAGGGAGTATTGGTATCTTAGTACATATTTTATATTGTTTTTAGAAACCTAGAAACAAATTTTAAGATATAGCTCCTTCTAAAACTGACTAAAATAAAATGTGTGACAGTTAGTACATCACTTCCCTCTTATGATCTGTCTCCCCACCTATCATATGAGATGCAATATCTAAAACCTCATGTGTGGAGGCTGGCCAGATGGCTCGGTGGATTAAAGCACCTGCTTAGGCAGAGACAGGGACCGGGGTTCGATCCCTACTGTGTTGTGCTGGTCTTACCCTGAGGGTGCATTGAGATGGTGATTAAGTCTGGATATGGTGCTGCGTGCCTATAATCCCATTGCTTGGGAGGTTGAAAATAGGAGAATCACTATGATTCTGATCTACGTAGTGAGAACCTGTAGACCCTGGGCTAAATACATAAAATAAAATGAATAAAATAAAATAAAATAAAATCTCATGTGCTCTGGAAATGTCTTTGAGTAGAATGCAATATGTCCATCATCACTGATGCTTAGTAAGTAGAACTTCTGGGTCAATAGATAGAACTCCACCTCTTTCTGGGTTGCCAACTTGAGCATGGTCTGGTGCAGCAGAATGTCATTAGCGAGCAGTGTACAGCTTTAGTTAACTTGCACAGCTGTGTCCTCTGACTAATATAAGAACATGTCCCTGAGGTTAGGCTCTGTGGGGTGTAGATTAGCAGTAGATTTTGTATTTGTGCTTAGAATACACAAGGCCCTGAGTTCATTCTCAGAGTGGGCAGGGAGGAGGAAAGGAGAGAAAGATTTTCTTTGTTAAAAAAAAAAAATCAGGCCTGGGGTTAGATTTTATAATTTGGTCAATGTGACAAAGTCAAGATATTTGAACATAGTCCCATCTTTTAGCCCACAGCATATCTCAGCGGATAATTAGAAGTAACCTGTTAACCAGAATATGACTTGTCCCTTTTCTAGAGGATGAGTGATAGATTACTGCTTGTCCCTGCTCTAAAAGAGTGACCTACAGAGTTGGTTCTTGAAACCTGCAAGTTCCACATGGCAGAGTGAAGCAACTTTCTATGGAAAACATAGTCAGGACTATGACAGTTGCATCAGAAGCATAAAACTTCCCAGAAAACACAAAATGTCCATAGCAGAGAGATAACTCACCCCATAGTGAGCTTTCTAGTGCAAGCCCTTAAA
Source organism: Myocastor coypus (assembly GCA_004027025.1). Lineage (NCBI taxonomy): Eukaryota > Metazoa > Chordata > Mammalia > Rodentia > Myocastoridae > Myocastor > Myocastor coypus. Next base: position 23,109 of record PVJA010001394.1, on the reverse strand, counting down.
TCAGCTCCTTGTGAAAGTGAATATGTGAGGTAGCTCACAGTTCTGGAGGTCCCAGGTTGGCCGGCAACATCTGGTGGTGGCTTTGCTAGGAAAGTCTCAAGGTGGTGCAGAGCATCATGATGCAAGGGAAGGGGACTGTATGTGTGTTCTTGCATCTTCTGATCTATATGTAGCTCCCAGTATTATGTAGCTCCCAATCCTGGGTCTCCATCCTGACAGACTGATCTCATCCCAATTGCCATCTCCTAGCACTACAATGAAAGTACATTTCCCCCCTCTGAATACTTCATCATAGGGGTGAACCCTGGGAAGACATGGTCAAACAATATCTAAGTTATAGTATCCATTGTTTTACTTACACTGAATATTGAAAATTAAACATTTTTAATAGAAATGTTAAAGTCCAGGCAACAATATATTAAGGAATAAACTTCTCTAAATATACCATCTCCTGCAGAAATTGCTTATAGTGAAATCAGTGTGAGTGCAGGGTAAGTTTTTTCTGCTCAACTTCACATTCAAATACTGTAACAGGGTGTCATTGAAAACATAGCATGTGGGGGTCAGTATACTCAAGAGCAATTCTATCTTCTGCTCTAATGTTTTTGTAATCTTGGACAAGATATTTCTGTTCTCCAGGCCTATGTTACTTCACTTGTGAAATGAAGTTGAATGAGATGATTTCAAGATCCTTGTAGTCTAAGGTTACCTGAAATTAACCAAACTACAGTCTGAGAGCATCATCCTTCATAGCATGGCCTCCACTACTCTTTTTTTTTTTTTTTTTCTGATACTGTGGATTGAACCCCCATAGCACCTCTGTCTCTGAGCTATCTCCTCAGCCTTTGTTACTTTTTATCTTGAGATGGACTTGGTAAGTTCCCCATACTGGCCTCCAATTTGTAATCCTCCTGCCTCAATCTCCTGAGTAACTGGGATTATAGTCCAGCAGTAACACTCACAGGTGGGACTGCTTTCACTGCTGACACCAAGTGGAAGCTCAAGGGATCCTATGCCACCTCAAGATCCACAGTTTACTTGAAGAATTCACAGAGCTCACTGAGAGCTATGGCACTCACAGTTACACTGTATTGTCAAGAGAGGATATAGGGTAAAACTAAGCCAGAGGAAAATAACACAGAGCATCCCTATATTTAGCTATGTTACCTTCCTGCCATTAATATGTGATGGTGTACAGTGGAGCATTGCCTTCCAGGGCCACTCACATGAGCTTAATGCTCATAGTATAAAATCAACTGATCGTTTGGTTTTCTAGCTGCCCCTTCCCTGGAGGTTAGGCCAATGTCATATGGCTGAACAGACCTGCCACAGGTAAGAAAGACATTTCTATCACTCACCACATTTTATAAGTTTAGAGATTTCTTTCTCAGAGCATGGTACAAAGGTCAGACTTCTCTTGGGGCAGGGCCAAATACTTTTCCTGTATACATGATTAATTTCATATAGCAAATGTTTTTCAGGTACTTTCAGCCCAAGCCTAACAGACCTAGTCCATGCAATGAGCTTAAATTAACTAATGGCCTTAGGACCTTATGAGATAAGGGTTTCTTCCCAGAAGTTGTTTATATTTTAAATTGAAATCGTGACTGAATTCACAGGTCATAGAACACTGTCTTCTTACATCCCCTGTTAGCTTCCTCTTTAGCCTGTTCCTTGACCCTAGGCCACTCAGAAGGCAGAATGAACTCAACCATTTGTCATATTTGGAAAAATGCTATAACTTGGGCTCGAGGCTGTGACTATGGTGGTCTCATTTGTACCTGTTCATGGCATACTGGTTTTCATTGGGGAGAGAGTCTAGCTTTCTGGGTTAGGGCCACAGAGTTGTCAACCTTGACTGCCTTTTATGTCTGCAGTCATATATCCTCACTGCCTCATGTCTTCACCTGCAGAAAGCTGCTTTTGAGGCCCCCCTCCACCTGGGAGCTGGATCCTACCTCTTTTTGGCTTCTGGGTATCTCCAATCTTCTACACTGTTAGTTTCTCCTTTTCCAAAAGATGATCATGTCCACATATAAACATCTCCCATTTGAAAAGTTAAAACCCATCCCTCAGCCCCATACCATTCCAGCTGCTGCCCCATTTTCCTGATACCCGTCTCAATGAACCATCTGGAGTTGTGATAGCCAGTGTCTCCTCATCATTACCTACTTCATCTTTAGTTACCACCCACTGAAATTGCTCTTGGCAGAGTCTACCCCATATCACAAGTTATCTCACTTTGTTGACTTTGTGGTAGCTTTTGATGTCATTGACCACTTTTTCTGCTATGCCCCTGTGGCCTTTGGCTGGTTTTCATCCTACCCCATTGGCTTCTTTTTGGCCTTCTTTACTGACCTCTCCACTTCTGCTGGACCTCTGAGTATTAGTGCTCAGATCCCAGTTAGTGCATGCTCCTTGGATATCCTGGTGACCTGTACCTCCCTGCCCTGACCACTCCTTTGACCAGATTAACACATCTGACTCCTACTTGACACCTTTCTTGACCTATCTAAAGGGCTTCCTGAATTTAACAGTCAGAGTAAAAGTTATGTTTTATTTTCTTAAGCCTGTCCCTCTCCCTCACTTAATTTCCTCCAGTCAGATTAGCCAGTTTTCATGGAGGGCCTGAGCTCCTCTTTGTCCTTGTCCCATCCCACCTCTTGTTCACAGTGCAGCAGCTACATTGGTAAGGAAAGAGCCTTCGTATGGGTTGGGTCCTCTCACTAAGATGCCTACCCTCTTCTGGCCCAGTATGCTCTTTCATGACAGTGTAACCACTATTTCAACCAACCAGTACAAAGTTGTCATCTACTCTCTGGCTACTACCTCTCCCTTCTTTAATTTTCTGGGTACATTTTCATCTGGGATTAATTTCATCTGTTCATTTGTTTACCACTTTCACTAGGATATGAGTTCCTCAAGAGTCAGGATTTACCCACCACTTTATCTCCAGAGCTTAGCAAATTATCTGACATCCTGCAGCCACTAAATGCAGTTCTTAGTCACCTAACCACTGGCTCCCTTGAGCACTTGCCTGCCCAAGAATATATTTACACAAACAGAAAGCTGCTCAGTCTCTGGGCAATGCAATCTCATGAGACCACTCTCACATGTGTGGTCAGCCATGCGATAAAGACACATAAATATCACTACATAGCATATGGCTATACATCAGAGAAGTACTAAGGAGCATGGTGGGAGCCAGGCATGGTGGTTCAAGCCAGTAGTCCTAGCACTTGGGAGGCTGAGGCAAGAGAATCACAAATTCAAGCCTAGCCTAGACTATGTAGTGACTTACTGAGATTCAAAATATGGGAGGGGCTGGGTTCAATCTCCTGTGTTTAAAAAAAAAAAAAAGTTTGGTGGAGAATGGTTTGTTCAGGTATGGTCGGTTGTCTGTAGAGTGTGTAAATGGCAATCACAAAGCCAAATGTGTCTGCTTTTTGTTATTAGTTGTATCACTCCCATGTGATAGAAACTCTATAAAAGACGGGAAAAGTACTCCTCTTTGGGCAAATGACTCACATCACACCTTTCTCCCTCTTAAACTGTCCTGCTAGCCTATTTGGGGTTGATTCCAGAGCCTGTGGGGAGCTGGTGGTGCAGAAGTAAGAGGGATGTGAACCAAGGATGTTACTGAGCTCAGCCTGGATTGTGAGTGGCCAGTAGGACCCCTGAACACCATCACTGCCTCAGTGCCACACCTGCAGTCAAGTCTCTCTGGCAAGCATCTCTCAGAGGCTGCAGAAGAGCCCAGTAGTTCACCTATCTCTGTTGGTCCTGCCTGCCGTCTGCTACCAAGGTGTTCATTTTCATGGTCACAGAAGGACACTAAAGGGGGCCAGCTGACAGGAAAGACAAAGGTGGTGAGCAGAGGGCATGTCTTCACTTGTCACCAGCTAGCCTCTAGCCTGGCTTGTTGCAGAAAACAAGCCATGAGGGTACTAAGGCTACCATGCACACTTCTGAGGAATGGCATGTGAGAGCCAGGACGCAAGTGGCCAATCCTGATTCTGCTTATGCAAGCTTGGTTTAGCCTAGCGGGACTCCTAGAAGTCCTGACAACAGGCCCTCCACTCCACATGTAGGGGCACTGTTCTCTGGGTGGCAGTGACACCTGGTGGCCAAGGATAGTCAAAACCTCCAGGCTCTCTACTAATAAAGCCACCTCTCTGTACCCCCTTGAAATCCCTGAACACATTCACAGTCCTTTGGGATCTGTCATCCTAGATCTGAAATGTGCCTTGTACCCCTCTGGAGAGTGAGGGCAGTTCCACATCTTCCATAAAGGAGAGGACTTCTCAGGTCATCCAATAGAGATGGTGTCCTGGTCCTCTCTTTCACATGACTAATCTTCTTGCATGCCTCCTGACAGTGACTCACTTTTGCTATTTTTCTGTAACATCTTCCAGATCCAGAGTCTAAATTTCTAATGTAAGAATTTCAGACACTGATGTCTAAGCAGGGCCTGGTGCCTTCAGTGCCCCTCAGGGAACAGAGCTGGCTTTTGGTATGGTTTGTGAAGTAGACACATGAGAGGTAGACACATGGGGGGTGATTCTGGTACTCAGTCTTTGGAAGCATCAATACATTTCTGGCTCCAGGATGAAAAGGAGCTGCTTTTATTTCTAGTTTGCCCAAGACCAATCAAACTATACCTGAAATGTCATTTTCAGTGTGGGAGTCATAATTTAACAAGGACAGTTTTACCTCTAATCAGAATGTGTTCAGAAGAGGAGACCTGAAGGCTAGAGAGAGGGAGTCGTCTCAAGGAGCCCATGACTCAGCACCTTCAGCTCTGATGCTGTCATGGGCTAGAAATGCTTCCAAAGGCAAATCTGCTGGAAAACAGGTTTTGGGTCGTGTAAACAGTCAACTTGCAAACGCTATTGAGAGGAACCAGCTGCTCTGGGGAGTGGTGTGTGGATGTCATACCTTTGCTGATATTCAGGCAGGCACAGCATGAGGGCAGCCTGGGGCTGGGGCTGGAACTGATGGGGCAGATGTCTTTTAAAAATCTGTTTCCAGATCTAGGAAGTGTGACCAACTGTGTAGCTACAGGAGCTGGGAATATTGTGACTAGAGTGTCTTTGGCTCTGGTGTGACATTCAGCCAAGCCTCTTGTGCTGACCTGCCCTAAAGAGAGATTTAACACAGTATCAGCCAGGTCTTTGTAGCCATGAAGGCTCTACAAGCTATGGTCTGACAGTGCAAAGAGGCCAAGATGGAGAAGGGGCCTCTGTTCTAAGGAGTGGAGCCCAGATGGCAGTGCACTTAGGGAGGAATGCTGCTGTCCCTCAGATCCCAAACATGGGACTAAGCTTCACTCGAGCTCAAAGAGGTAAATTTAGGACAAACCAAAGGCCTTCCTGCTTCCCACAGCAGGACTGGCTTTGGAGAATTTGTTCCTCAGTGAATGTAAGCTGAGAATTTAAGGAGATTTGGGGCAGGTTCAGATAAAGCCACTGGTCACTAGTTCCCTTAACAGACTATTAAGAGAAACTGACTATTTTGGGACTGTCTTAACTTTCAGGGACATCTTTAATCACTTGAAGCTGACATTATGACCTAGGGTCACCAAATCCTCAGTGCCCCCATAGGACTCATGGATTGCCCCCCTGGGACATTTCTGGTATCCTTAGGTTATGAGAGCCCAGATTCAGGGCAGTGATTACCCTCAAAAAGGAAGGAGGAGCAGCTCATCCTTGGGCACTTTTTTATAACCCTTCAAAGGAAGTAAGGTGGCATTCGTAAGTGGGAGGATAAGCCTGGAAAGGTCCCAAGGTGCCGAAAACACACAGTCCCCTTTGCTCTGAGTAAACCTATAACCTCCTGACCACATTCTTTCCTGCTGCTTCATTCTCCCTGGGGTCCTAGTCCAGGGAGTGGGGCCTGGGGGAGCTGATCAGAATAGTTCTGCAGTGCGTCTAGTGAGGAGCTTGGCCTGGCCCCTTTCCTGGGGCCAGACCCTGGGACCCTTTCCCAATTTCCTGTCTCAGATGTGCTGACCAAGCACAGGCCTTCCTCCTTGGTGGGGTTAGCTGGTTTCAGGCCAACAACCCTCAAGAGTTGAGTCACTCAGTGTCTTTCCTTCCTCAGTCTTCCATCCTGCTGGAAACTTAGATAGGAACTCCTGTCTCTCAGCTTGTCTGCTGAAAGCCACAGGATGGCACATTAAAGGCATTTCTCACAAAGACCCACATGGGCTTGGTTTCTCTCCAGGCCAGTGATTTCCTTCCCAGTTACCTAAAGAGCTAATATTTATTCTCTCTAAACTGGCTTTGCTGCATCTGCAGGGACCTTGCTGGAATTATCAGTGATATACAGAGAGCATGGTACAGCCCATGATACAGTTTCATGTCCAGAGCCCTCTGCACATGAAACCACCATGTACCAGGTGATAGGAAGCTACCCAGAAGTATCTTCTGCACTGGTATATGCAGTTCTAACATTATAACTTTATTCCTCTGGAATATTTGCTATTATTTAAGTAGTAGTGTTGCTTGCTTCTATCACTGCTTTGTCTAGTGCTTTGCAGTTTACAAAGCACATTCATTATTTTAAGGCTTACAATCTTTATGTGAGATGACTTGGGATAACAGTTGTGTCTTTGCTTATGTATGACTTGCCCAAAGTCGCATGCTACCCAGGAGGAGAACTGGGTCTTTTGGTCCCCAGTCCAGGGAGTTCTGCTCAATCCCATGACCACCTCTTTTGATTTCCCCACTTCACCACAGGAAAAGGTAGGAGCAGAGGGAACTGAGTGTCTATAGCCGTGTATAAGGAAAATACTTGCTCTCCTCCCTGGACTCGGAAGTCTGTCCTTGCCTCTGGCTTCCCCTGATCAGCAAAGCCCCGAGGATTTTGCATATCATGATACCATCCTAGTTAGCTTCCACGAAGGGCAGAGGCTGGTTTCCTTACCAGGCCTCCCACAGCCTTTGCCTGTGGACATCTGTGTGCCGGACCAGCAGCCCTGAGGTCTTGCTGGGTGCAAGACTGTACCATTGAGAAAGGTTTATCTTTTGTCTCATCTCAAACACCTAACGAATTGAAAAATGCATGATAGAATTAGTGGACACCCAGAGCCTCAAGAGTCCATAGAAGTCATTTGCACATAACCATTTAAACCCCCAATATAGCATCTCTGATGAGAGTTTGTCCAGGTCCTGCTTAAACACCTCTTGTGGAAAGAAGCTCACTACTACTGAATTCAGCCCTTGTTTGGATACAGACTCTAACCTGAAGTCTTCTGCAAACCGCTGGTGCTGCCATGGTTACCTCATTTTGTTCTTCTAGTCTATCTATCCTTTTAGGAAACTTAGATTCAGAGATTAAGTAATCTGCCCAGAGTCACATGAGGAAAGTTTTTGTTTCCAAACTTCACACCTTCTTATCTGCTTAAGAGATAATTTTTATTCTGTTATTGTGTGCCTTAAAAGAGGTGGCTGGAAGTGGTGACAGTGCTTTTTCACGAGGCTTGGGCAGCTGAAAAAGCAGAGGACTTCACTTCCCTCACCGAGACACTGGTATTTTGGCAGCAGCATCATAAACTCTGAGCTTCTGCTCATCTTATACACCCAGGCTTGTCCATGTTTCTTTCTTATAGTGATACAAAGCCATTTCCCTCTTCCTTTTTGTGTACAGCTTGGCCATAAACACTGAACTTCACATTCTTACCTGTCTGAGTCAGTCTTACTTCTTGAGAGAAATTGCTGCTCAGTCTGACCATGGACTGTTGCCCCAGGCTGGCTACAGGCCAGACTTTGGCAGTGACGCCTCAGTGGCCAGACTTGCATGGAATTTGGCATCCCAGGAGGCTCTCTGTGACTGGAGACAGATCCCATGGTAGCCAGACACACAGGGAATAGGCCTCAATTCTTAGCAGACAGCAGGCTTGTGGAAGGAGCCAGAGTGTCTCTCAGCCTGGCAAGGAACAGTCCTTGGAGACTGTCCTCTAGGCCTAGCACATCCCTGAGAAGTCTTCCATCTACAACCTTGGTGGAGTCAGGGCAGGAGAAGTTCTCTAGCCACCATCAAGGGTGACCAAGGAAATTCTCAGGCTCCAATGCAGAGCTTTGAATAGGGTAATTTCAGTCTTTTGTCTTTTGAGTATCTCACACATGTAGTTCTGTGTCTGAGGAGAGCCAGGCCTAGCCTACATGGTATGATCACCACTCTGAGTGCATTTTCAAGTGCCTGAGTTTGTCCATTGAAGACATACAAGATTTTTTTGGGGAATCCTAGGTTCAGGGTTAGGATAAATCTTAGTGTTCATTTAATTTACCTCATATTTAGTGGAGAGGAATGTTCTCTGCAATATCTTTGCCAGGTAACCCTCTAGCCTCTGTTTAAACACATCCACCTGCCAAGCCAGTCAATGCCCCTGCTTTTACAATGGAAAGTTCTCCATGTGGATGACAGTCTGCCATTCTGGAGCTTTAGCCCACTGTGCCTGGTTCTTCCATCTTACTGTGTGAGCTCTCTGAAACACTAGTCCTTGGAGGACAGCATCATTAGCTGTTCTGGACCAGCATCTGTGGCCATTCATTGGCAACTCTCAGTGTATGGCAGTGAAGCTCTTGAGGAGGAGACTGGAAAGAACCACTCTATTGGTTCTAAAGCTCTGTGTCTTTTGCTGTCCTGTATCTGTGTATCTGTCTCAGTAAGAATTCATGACATAGATGGTGTGGCCTAGACTAGAAAATGAACTATAAGGTCAGGATAGTAAGGCACAGGTATGTTTAGGACAAAGAATAGAGAAAGCTGAAAAGGTCAATTCAAGCCATGCTGAAGCAATCAAGGAGGCTAATAAAAATAGTACCTACCTCATAAAACCCCTGTAAGTTATGTGGATGATAGAGTATGACAATGCTCCTCTAAGGGCTGACACATAGGAAGCATTCTGTGTTTCTTCTAAAGTACTTAAAGAAATTAAGTGGCACAGGCAGGGAAGGTAGTCATGAAGAAGACAGATTGGAAAGAGAAGAATTAGGCTGTTCTAGTCCAAGAAAGAAATGATAGGGGTCTGTCTAGGTTGATATAGAAGTTGGTGAATCTTGGATGTCAAGAGGAACAGCTAAGGTGCCTTAATGGCTGTTGGGCAGAGTGGTCTGTGGCCTGCTCACTAGATAAGGGTATTACAGAGTTTGGGCTTGGGGCCAGTCTCCTGAATCCTGTGAAAGTGCTTGGAAGAAAGGGAATGTTGGTTTCTGGCTGTGACTTGCAAATGGTTGGGTTTATAAATACAGGGGCAATTTCCAATGCTCTTCTTGAGTAGTTTGAAATAAGGCTACTATCAAAAGATGGTAAAACTGGAACGAATAGCACTACTTTTGGTGGTGGGGCTGGAAATAGGCCATACTAGACAGCAGAGAAGATGGATTACCAGAATCAAAGCCCTGGAAAAATGAAGACAAGGGAAGGTGCAGCATTCAGTGGGAATGTGGGAGGGCATCACAGGGAGAGGGCATTAGGTGAAGAAGTGGGACCCCCTTCACAGCCCACTCTTAGAAGTCTCTTGGTGATATTGCCATCCACACACTGGGAAGGCTTTAGGTGCCATAGACTTTTCCTTTGCTGAAGTCAAGCTGCATGTGTCCCTTCCCTTTAACACAGATGGGAGACAAACTAAGTCACATGTGACTTTGATCCTGTCTTGATGGATACAGAATCCCAGGTGGGATTCTGGGAGGAGAGGAACCAAGGGTCTGGAGCCCTATTAGGTGGAAGTGATGATGCTGTCTCAGAGAGACAAAAGCTTGGTCTTGAGCACTTCGTTGATGTTTTCATCTTGCTCCCTCCTGGGGAAGAAGAATTCTGGGAAACGCATGGTTGTCCTCTCTTTAGTCGCTCCCCAGGGGGGTCTCAGCCTGAAGAGTGGGCTAGACCCCAGGCTCAGAACAGACCCACTTTGTTAATTTCAGGTGAGAAATGAGCTCCATGTAGCCTGGTTACTGGCTGCAGCCCCTGCTTCCCTTGCACCCAACCCTATCTCTTGAGCTGGTGCTGAATCTTCTTCCCCTTAGCAAACCAGACCTGTAAATGCCTACAGGACCTGGACATTAGGTGGGCACCCAAGAAGAAACCAGGTAGAGTTGGAAGATTCAAAGCTTCTAGAAAAAGCAAGCCTGAGAGAATTAATGAGGAGGCAGTGCATGGGTCTTGAGGGATGTGTGGTAGAGTGTCAGTGACCCACCCAGCCCAGCCACAATCGGAGGCTGGTGAAGAGCAGAAGGTCATGACAAACTCCATGGGAGTACTGCAGCCCAGTCATGGAGCCACAGAGTTTCTCAATCACATTCACTCAGAGTTTTGTTTTTATCTCTTGTATTTTTGTTTTTCAGAGTGGAACACTCAAGGACCCAGACTCAAGCAAGACCCCACCTCAGCGGCCACCCCCCCAAGGTTGTTTACAGTACATTCTCGACTGTAATGGCATTGCAGTAGGGCCAAAGCAGGTCCAGGCTTCCTAAGTGATCACTGGTTCTTTTATCAAAGCAGAAATTTTAAGCCAAAAAAAAAAAAAAAAAAAAAAAAAAAAAAAAGAAGAGAGAGAGAGAGAGAGAAAAAAAAATCGAGGAAAGGAAGGAGTATAGGAGGGAGTGGCAGCCCTGCAACCCATGGCACCCCCACTGCTGCCTGGATTGTTTTCCTATGCAGTGTCAGCCCATGGGGTTCTTCACCTGTTCCTGTCTGTGCTTGTAATGCGCACTCTCGTTCTTCTGTGTAATCCTGTGATTCCAGGGCTGTGTGTTAACAGTGTTCTAAAAAAGTGTGCCTCTCCCTGCCTAGTGTGACTGTCTTCTGGGTGGCTTGATAGTGTTGTTAAAGCATTACCTAACATGGGGTAAGCTAGGAGCACTGGGATGGACACGGGGGAAGAAAAAAACAGAAAACAAGATCCAGCTCCCCTTTTCCTCCCTGAGATTCAAGCAAACCCCCCACCTCCGTGAGTGTGCTTTGGACCTTCAGTGAACTGTGCTTTTGCTTCCTTTCTGCATGACTCGGGTAAATAGATAGAACTCTAAGAGATACTCAAGGTCTAATTTCCATTGCTTCATCTGTTGAATTTGAAGGCATCTACCTTTTTTTCCACTTGCTAAAATTTTTGGTGCAGTTTGACTTTATGTGAATAGGCTGGCTGTACCTGTACAGCTCTTGTGTTTTTAGTGATGAAATACAAAGAACAAACTACTTCCAAGAATGTGTTCTGTATTTCACATCCCGATGCACCCTTTGTTTTCTTTATTAACTAGTTAGCTGTGAGATTAAACAAACAACAGACAACAAAAACCCCATGGGGCCGCCAATGTGCAATATCCAAGTGAACTTGTAACTTGTGTGTTCATTTCAGTCCCCCGAAGTTGTTCCTTCCTGATTGCTGTTTCAGAACCAGCCATATGTGTGCCTCTGGGGAACTGGGGCTGTTTTGTGTGCCCTGGAGCTTGGTCTATGCACAGAGATGATTCTTTAGTAATCTTGAGCCTAGAATGTAGGGAGCTGCTTAAAGTTTGGAAGTATTTGAGCATTCCTGAAGCATCATAACATGAGAGTAAATTGGAAATGCCCATGGCCCCCAAGTGGGTATGCTGCCTGCCTGCTGAATCCTGAGGGTTCTCTCTTAACTGCTGTCTGGTTCTCCAGAGGCCCAGGATAAAGGGCTCTCTGAGGAGAACCATCTCAGATGTAGCATCTATGTGTGTTTTGGATAGAGGCCTTCGGCTTGAAGAGCCCTCAACAGCCTGTCCTCTCTCCTCCAGCAAGCAGCACATGGCAAGAAATAAATTAGGGCTCAGGGGAAGTGCCTCATCTTGCCATCTCTGGGCAGGGCTCGGGACAGTTACCAGGCAACCTTCTCTAGCACCATGGCCTGCTGGAGTTCATGCCAGCAGTTGGCCTTTGAGAGGAAATGTGTCTGGCTGTCCTTTTACATTCCCTTCCCTCTGTACTGCCATGGGCCCACTCCGGAGCATGAGAGCTGAGGCACAGGCAGTGTCGGTAGTGTGTAGCATGAGTGCCGTACCCAGGGGACTATTCCCTGCTTCCTCCTCAGGTTGCTGGCAAATTCTGAGGCCATAGCAAAATGCATAGTGTGTGAGTGTCCTGGCCTGTGGCCTCACCCCTAGGTGGCAAGGGCAGGCAGTCTGCTGTGAGTACTTGCATACATGCATATATGAACTTCCAGGTCCTTGTGTACCTCCCAGTTAGATGAATGATAGAATGGAATGAAGTGACATATTTCAGAATGGAGGAATACATTTTTCTTGTTGTTTTAAATTTCTTGTCCAGTGGTGAGCTGCTAATGAGTGGTGTTGCTTCTCTGCATGTTATCAGTGTGTTCATCCAGGTGCTTTCATGTGACATTTGTGAGCCACAAATACAAAGTTGCCATTTGAATTTAGTCAGGTTCAGCATGGTGTCAGCCAAGGCCTCTCAGGTGGGAAAGAAGCTGATTAGGACCCACTGCCAAAAGCAAGCATCACCTGACTGTCCTGTGCCCCCAGGCAGCATGCTAAGGGACAACTCTGTGGTCTGGGGGACATGTGTCACAGCATAGGATTGCCATTCAGGTGTTTTGTATCCATTTCTTTTCTGATGTTGTCCCCTTTTCTTTTGTACTGATCCAGCTGGGAGATCCTCAGCTACTGCTGGAAGTGTGATTGAAGTACCTCTCTTTTGTGACTCTTGTACAGCTTAATGTGCAATAAAGGAAAAGTTATATCTGTCTTCAGTGTTAAGTTGTACAGTTTCTGGCTATTCAAGTATCTCTGTGTAAGTGGAAAAGCATGCAGGTTTCTCGTACAAGAAGCTGAGCTATCAACCCAAATTTCTTTATAAGAAAACACTAACAATACAAATGATATTAAACTTGGGGAAAGACAAAGGCTAACTAACATGAAATAACTTGCTAATCTATCATTTGCACCAGTTGTTTGATTTGAACTCAGAACCTCCTATACATGCAGAATTCCATGTATCTGTGTATGCATTGATTTACGTGTAACTAACCCTGGTATTAATTCATTGTTTATTGTTGATAAAGGGTGGGGAATGGGTTGTTAATCATGGAAACCTGGTAGCATAGACACACATTGTGCCTTTCCGGAGGGGACAGCTATGCTATACCAGGACATCCCAAACTGTTGAACCCATTTCCTCCAGGAAGCTACTGGATGTGGCCTCTGCAATTGAGGTTGAGAAACTGGGCTCTGCAGGTACATCTGCATCGTTTGTACTAGTCAGTATGTACTAATCCTGGTTGTCTTTGGACTTCTGTGTGTGCAGACCCCATGGCCCAGCAGGAATGAGAAGACTCTTACTTTACATACTGCCTGGCAACCCCAACAGGGGAGGGGGGCTTTTCTGTCTTCATGCTACCAGATGATTTTATCTCGTTCTGGGAGAGTAGGATGCTGGTTTCTTCTTAGGGAAGTTCTTGGCCAGTTGGTACCCACAGTGTCCTTGAAGGAGAATAAGGTTTGGCTATCTGGAAAGTTTCACCACACACCTGACAAGTACATCATGATGGAGTCCCTGAAGGTGTCCCTGAAAGGCAGAGAAGTACTTGTAAAGGAAGGATTGGTCCTGTCATGGGAGCTAAGGCTCTGGTGACATCCATTTGGGGTTGGTAGCTCAGACACTGTGGGCATTGCAGCTGGTGAAGACACTGTAAGTTGTCAGTCACCAATGATGGTCAGAAAGCACAGGGTACTTTTAAAGAACTTCGTTGTCCATTGTCATCTTCGAAAACACTACTCTCAATTGATAACTAAGATCAGGGCTTAGTTCTTTAATGGTTTTATGGTTGCAAAATCAAAGCCCAGAGAATATTGGTGACTTGTTCAGGGACTGTCTTGGGTTGTTTGCTTCCCGGTGTGGTGCTCTTCCCGCAGCCCTTTCCTGCCTCTGATGTGTGGAATATAGGACTTCTTGGCCAAGGAACCCTTGGGGAAAGGGTGGGTTCCACTGTCCCCACTTCCTATCTTCTATGGCGACTCAGACGCTTTGTCTCTGAGCAAGAGTACATGGTGATGTGTAAGGACAGGGACTCCCTTCAGAGGACCTCAGAGCCTTGGGTGGCTTCTTGTTACAGAGCTTATCCTTTTCATAATTAACTAGCCACACCCTTGAGCAGTAGATTCTAAGGAAGCCTTTGATATGGTTAAATTATGAAGTTTCTCTTGTACCGAACTTAGGGGGCCCTGGGCAACCCCAAGGAATGCAGCCCCCAGGCAAGGTGCTGCCTCCGCGCCGGCTCCCCCCAGGACCATCAGTGCCACCTTCCTCTTCCTCTTCTTCTGCCTCCTCGGCTCCTCAGCGGCTGGGCGGCCCCACCGCCACCCACGATGATGCATCCTCCAGCAGCAGCTCACTGGCAGAGGCCCAGCCGCCCCCGGCCGCGCCTCTGCAGAAGCCCCAGCCTCACCCACAGCTCAAGTAAGACTTTCAGCGGTGCCTCCCCACCCTTTCCTGCCCTCCTCAGCCTGGCCTGACCTGCTAGAAGCCTCTCCAGACAGGTGTTCTGCCCCCTCCAGATACTTGTGGTGGGTTTCTGTGGGTTGCTTTGTGTTTGCTTTTTGGGGTTTTGGTTTTTGGTTTTTTGGTGAGGAGAATGGTTGGGGCTGATCAGGGAGGGGAGGAAAGAAGACACAGAAGTAAGGTATGGCAGAAACATACACCCACCCCTTTCTTCCTGGGGAGTGGCGCCACTGCAGGAGTTCAGCCAGCCTAGCTTAGGATTTAGTTGTTTTTTTTTTTTTTTTTTAAACCTGGTTACCCAGTCTTTTTTTCCTTCCCTCTTCTGTTACATGTGTTTCCCTCTTTCTAAAATTTAAATAATAGATTCTGTCCTGCTTCTGACTCATGAGTCAGGATACATAGTCAGTAAGGCTGCTCAGGAAAAAGAAAAGTTGTTATCTCCCTTTCAGCTTTTACTGTCAGCTCTGTGTGAAGGTGCTGTGGTCACTGAGGGGTGTTCAGTGCTCAGGTGAAGGCCTGAGAAGCATTATTCTTTGGGCTCTAAGCTCTGGGTTTCCCTCGTTACCTCCACAATCTCTTGTGTAGAAACATGCCAGGACCCCTGGGAGACAGGGGAGGGCAGCATGTGGGTACAGACAGTTATCAGTCCCACCTGCTCACCCCATAGCAGGCAGGCCTCTGGCTGCATTCATATGCTCTCACTTCAGCAGAGAGTGGTAGCCAGCAGAGTGACCCACCATGCTTCCAGTGTGAGATGGTGAAGGAGGAATCATCAGTGGGGGAGGAGAGGTGTGGTGGGTGCTTAAGTTCAGATGAGCCACTTAGACTGTGTAGTCACTGCAGAGAACAATTCCTTTCTCTTCTGTCTCAAAGCCTCTCTTCTGATGAGTAGCAGACCCAGGGCTGGGGTTCAGGTATCCAGGTGGTCACTTGCCCTGGGTCTTTCAGTCCTAGAGATGGGAGGAGCATTGCCTCCTTTGCTCCCCAGCTCCTGCCATGGCCTCTCTTACACCTTGCCTGTCCATCACTGCTCCCCTACCCACCATTTTCTGCAGGCTGACTATTGGGCCTTGCCTACTTTCTCATAGCCACTACTAGCCCCTGTGAAGGCAGATCTTTGATTTGCTACTGCCTCTTAGCTGAAGCTGTTGGATCAAGCCAGCCTCTGATGGCACATGCATTGGACGCTTATACCAGTGCATGTGGGAGTCCTCTTTCCAGATGCCAGCATGCTGGGGCTTGTCCCCAGCCATGGTAAAAGGCAGGGCCATCTGTTTTAGTTACTGCAAGAGGAAAGCCTGCTATGGGTCCTGTAGAGGGCTTTTCCTAGGCTACACTTAGCATTAGGAGAGGGCTGGCAGGCCCACAAGTCCAGGAAAAGAGTGCTGGAGTCAGGTACTAGCAGGAAGACCCTGTGGGAGTGGAGAAGACAAGTCAGGTTGCTGGAGAAGCCAGACACCTCCTAAAGTGTACGTTTGGCCTCCCTGTGGCTCTCACCTTTATAATTTTTCTTTCTGAGTCACTCACTAGTCTCTGAATGGAAAAGTAGATCTCCCAAATGGGTGTGTGTTGGACTTCTTCATTAGAAATCTCTCTGATAGTCATGACCTGACATGTGTCTCTTTGTTCCTACACACCCTGAACCCACAATCTCACATTAAGCCCCCTCTGAGGAAGGCTGCAAAGGCGGCTATGCCCACTCTTAGAAATGAGGAAAGCATTGAGCTTTATAGAAGAATGAAGAGGACCGTGGGGACCTAGAAATCATTGTGTTACCAAATATCTTCATGTGCCACGTGAAATCAGATCATATGGCTTAAGGTCAGATGTGAGTTGAGAGGCAGAACCAAGGCTATGACAAGGGCCTCCTAGTGTTGAGTCTACCCTGCAACAGTGGATGGGAATGGGACTGCAAGAGACCCCAGGTGCTTAATCTCTGCCTGTCACCAGAGGACAGGGTGAGAAATCTTAGCTGAGTACTTAATAACTTGGAGTGCTTGAGCCCTTCAGCATTAAGTACAAAAAATAGGGCTGGGGTGTGGCTCAGTGAGAAGCACCTAGCAGCACCCTGGGTGCCATCTCTGGCAGTGGAAAAGGAAAAACGAAATAAAAATAAATGAAAGAAACAGCCTTTGAGTCATCCCTTCTTCCTTTTTCCTGTCTCTCTGTTTTCCCTTCTCCCTGGTTCCCACTGCGCTCCTGTCCTTCTCTGTTTAGTGGCCCTGAGGTCAGCAATGAGTATAGGGACAATAGCATGCCACTCTCGCTTTTTCCTGTCACCCTGACCTCTGGGGGTGGAAGTGGGGCTCCAGGTTGTGTCCTCGTCTCCATTCTTGCCTGACTCACTGCGAACACCACCCTCTCACATTCTCTTTGGTTTTTATCTTCAAGCAAGTCGCAGTCCCTGACAAATGCCTTCAGCTTCTCTGAGTCTTCCTTCTTCCGGTCTTCAGCCAATGAAGATGAAGCCAAAGCAGAGACCATCCGGAGCTTGAGGAAGTCCTTTGTCAGCCTGTTTTCTGATTAGCACTTCAGATACTTGGGGCACCCAGCCCAGCGAGGAAAGGCATCCAAGACAGTCACCAATAGCAGCCAGCCATACTTGGTGACTCTGTTCCCAACTTTGACGTGTGTGGCCTCTTTCTCTGCTCCATTGTGCTCAGTGATATTGTGCAGCCTAGAAAGGACCATGTCTGTGACAGTCTTAGGGCAAATGCCTACCCAGAGAGGTACCTGACATCAGAGAAGAAAGAGTTTCTTCCCTGTAGTCATGAGAGCTCCTTCTGAAGTTGCCATTGCTGTGAGTTTAGTGGCCTTATTGTGACAGCCGTCATGTCTTATTCTTCCCCATGAAGCCAGGATCACGCACTAGGGACCCCTGGCAGCCTGACCTTGCTCTAACACAGTGCTCTCAGCATGTCCCCCATTGTCAGTGCTACCTGTGTGGAAGATGTACTCTCCTGGACACCCCATTGTTGGCTTGAGGATGTTGGAACATTCCCAAACCTGGATTTCAAGCCCACTCACCCAGCCCCATGGTCTCTCAGCCACTGTGGAGATGGAGCACCTGGAGGCGGCTGATTCTCCTGAGAACAATGGTCTGCAGGGTCCCCTTCCTCCTCTCAGGAGCATGGTTCCTTTGTGCAAGCTGCAGGGACCTTGAACTCCAAGCTGTGCTGTGGAAGAGAATGCATGCCCCTAAAACAACCATATGCCAATTTTATGTTCATCACCTAATAAACGTCAAGACCTTTGATGTAATAAAAGCAGCCACATTAACCAGTATTTGATTGAGCCATGAGGTCTCCCCTGTCACCCTTTAGGCTGAGAGTATCTGTGAGGGGGTGTGTGTGTGTGTATGTGTGTGTGTGTGTGTGTGTAAGCATGGGAATGACAGTCCAAGAGGGCGAAGCTGCTTGTGTTGATATGTGTGATTGCTTGTAGGCATACCAGTGTGTGCAGGGATGTGTGTGCCCTTCACATCTTCTCTTGCACCTGTGGACCCTGCCTAGGGGACCAGGCTCTGGAGGAGGTGAGTTCTCCTTCCTGTAGCATCTCAGCATTTCTACCTTGCTTGCTAAATTTGTGACCTTTTGGCAAGCATAGCATGTATGCTCCATGGTCAGCCAGGTCAGACCCACTTTCCTGGTCTGTCAAGCTCCTTGGTCAGAGCACAGGTGGAAGTACCACTGAAGCCTTGAAGAGTGGGGGTCCGAAGGGCCCTGCTTTGGTTCCCTCAGAGGCCTGCTGCTGAGGGTGGGCCTGAAGGATTGGACTTGGCATCTTCACCCTGCACCAATACTCCAGCAGTATGCTCCCAGAGACCACATATGCTCTAAAGATAAGCATGCCTGCACTGATAAAAGAAATCACAACTAAAGAAATAAAATATATGGAGTAAAAAGTCAGTGTGTTAACATCTAGCTAAATAATTTCCATGAGTTATTTCCATCTCACTAAGCCAACACGACACACTACTCCAAATGCCACTATCTTGCCAACCATCTTCACAAACCATAAATCTAAAAGTCAGGGGACAGGTTTCTTTCCAAGTTGCACTCAACTCATGTTTTCAGGGTTCAAGGATGAAACATGTAAACAGGAAATGGAACCTGCCATTCAGTGACCCTGATGGGGGACAGCCCTCCTTGTTTAGTATGTACAACTAGGGAACAGACCAACCAAATACAAAAGCCAGGGGATACTGAGGCTTAAGGTTCCAACCATGAAGAACAGTGCTTCCTTCTGCTTCTGTACATCCTGGTTGGCCATGCTGGGGTTGGACACCAGGTTCACAACCAGTAGGCCAGTGCTCTCCCTCCAAGCTACATTCCTAAGCCAGCACATTCATTTAATGTTTTTGCATGCACACAGGAGTTTTCATGGGAAAAATGAAGACCTGAAGAAGTTAACAGGCCACAAACTTGCCAATTTAAACAGAATGATAAATTGCAATCATGTGACAAGGCAAAAGAGCCTGAGAAGAAGCCAGTACATGGAGGGAAAGTAAGTAGGAGAGGGGTGTACATCTTCCTAAGGTTTTTTTTTTTTTTTTCATACAGCTCCATCTCTGTGTCAGTTCCTTGTCTCCAGTGACTGATAAGAATGTTCAATTCCATTCAGGTGTGGTGGTGCTCACCTGCAGTCCCAGCACTCTGGGAGGATGAAGCAGGAAGGTGCAAGTAACTTAGTGACTTAGGAAGACCCCATTTCAAAATAAAGGATGAAGGGGCACTGGGGTTGTAGCTCCGTGGAAAGGCTCTGAGTTCAATCTCCAGTACTGAAAAAAAAAAAACTGTTTCTCCTTATACAGCTTAGGGGGACACCTTCCACATGAGAAGCCTTAGGTCCTGCTTCAGCAGAAATGGGGAGGTTGGAGAACTGCCCTACTGCCACATCATGCTCATTCCCTTCCGCATAGGAGAGCTGGTGTACCAAAGTGGCACATCTTGCACCTGCTCTGACCCTTTCACCGCCAAGAGCCTTTCACCTCTGTGCTTCCATCCCCCCAGTTCTAGGCATGTGTTGACAAAATGCGTTCATTTAATTAAAAGTATTTATTGAGCATTATGAGCATAAGTAGGATGATAGATTCAAAGGAGTATTCCTAGCACTTCCTTCCTTAGCATCTATTAACCAGACTCTTTTCTAAGCACTTAAAATAGGCAATGTCTTTAATTTTTACACAGGCCTATAAGATATGCACTATGATTATGTTATACCTGAGGAAATGAAAGTGCACTGAAATTTGATAACTGTTTTCAGTAGAACTGAAATTTGAATCCAAGCAGTTTAGCATTAGAACCCATGGCTTTAGTTCCTTTGCTGTATCACTTATTTAATCAAGCAAAGGAAATAATATAATTAACTTAAATTTCACATAACATGATCACAAAATAGGGTACAAAAACTCCCAAACCCATGCCTACCCCTTCTCTTCACCTTCTCTCTATCCCTTGGTCCAGGGGAGGGGGGTGGCAGGAGAAGGTTAGGGAACTTACTATTGATGTTGACCTCGTCCTAAACCATGAGTAATATACCATATGTATCTTATTCTAATCAAATAGAATTCTGGTTCTTGAAAAATTACTCATTCTTCCACATGTAATGTCAGATCAAAAACCACAAGTAGCTTATTTAGAAATGAGTCAGTCTGGGGGAACTGCAGAGGTGACAAAAGGGGAGGCATTAACCACAGGTCATGCAGCACCCTAGTCCAAAGGCCACTTGGACTCTACCCAGCCTTATTAATGGGGTGTGATGGGGGGTGTTTCCTTTCAGAGACAGGCCTCAACGCTTTATCAGGGTGGCCCCATAGACTGGGGAATTGGTTCCTCATGCCAATCAAGAAATATTCACTACATATGGTAATGATAAATGTTCCAAAGCTTTCATCTCCAAAGGCTGGTCACAGTTCTCTGTTGATTGTGAGTCCTTTCATCTCCAGGCAAGTTGTGACCACTGTGCCAGTCACCCTTGCAGGGCTTTGGTTTTCCCTACCCACATCCTTACCAGACTGATACATAACAGCCTCATCCTTGCCTTCATGCAACTTAGTATTCCCTTGATCAGGACGAAATAATTCTGTCTATTGAGTATGTATTCACAGCTCTTTATTGTGTACTTAGTAAGTTCAGTAAATTTTGTGTGAGAAATATGAAAATGAGTAAAGCAAGGCTTCAGCCCTTACTAAGTTTATAGCCCAGCAGGATAAATAGGCAAATATAAGAAAAAAGTATAACACCATGAGACAAATGGCCTGAAAATTTGGGTGGTGGTGGGGAATTAAGCTTCACAGTAATCGGTGAGGATATGGGAAATGGAAGTGCTACATATTGCTTGTGGGAGCCTGCATTGGTGCTACCGCTCCAGGGAACAATTTGGCAACATGTAATGCACAAACCTTGTGATTCAGCAACTCCACTGCTGGATACTTACTCTAGAGAATTTCCTCGCATAGTCATAAAGAAGCAAATGAAAGAATATTGGCTGCAACATTGAAAAAACTGGGAATAACCAACTATCTTTTGTGAGGGAATTAGAACTTATTGTAATTTGTTCATAAACAGGAATACTATGTAGGAGCTAAACAAAACTATGTGAGGAATTCAGATGAATTCAGATAAGATATGGAGTCAGAAAGAGGGCAGTGAGCCAGCCAAGTGTGAAAGGGACAATAAGCATACGTGTCTCCTTGAACTGCGTTTGTAGCTTGGGGTCAGAAAAGGATATCCATATTGGAGAGCTGTGACTTCTCACAGGATGGGAATGCAGATCGGGGAGGGGTGTAAAGCTTTCAGCCCATGCTTCACATAGCTAAGACTGCTTCTAGTTCTGGCCCCTCATTTTACAGAGGAAAAGGAGTTTGCCAGGGTTAGGAAGATTGTTACAGAAGTGAGTCTTCATCCTATGTGTCCAAGGACTTCACATGGTCTTTGAAAAAAATTTCATTCTTTAGTACTCTCCAGGCAGAAGCAACTCACAGGGGACAGGAGGAAATAGTAAGAGGCAGCATTGGGCAGTGAAAGCCTACGTTTTGGAATCAAATCCCAGTTTAAATTCTGGTTCTAATTATTAGCTAATTGATTTTGACCCAAAAGTTATTTACAATCTTTGTGTCTTAAATTCCTCATATACAAAATGAGAATAATACTATCTTTTCTGGGAGCTTAAGATTTAAATGAACCATTCATGTCTATCACCATGCACTATAGTCAAAATGGATTAAACATTTAAATATTAAAATAGAAACACTAAATCTACTAGTGGGGAAAGTAGGTAGAAATCTTGAAAACATAGAGGTAGACAGTTCATAAACAAAAACCCAACTGAGCTAGATACTTCAAAGAATCAATAACTGGGATATTGTCATTTTTAAAAGTTTCTGCATGTCAAAAGAAATCACAAGAGAGTAAAAAGAAAAGCCATAAGCTGGGAAAAAAAATTTTTTTAGCTGGCTGTCCCCAAGATAAAGGACTTCTATCCAGAACATACAAATAATTTTTTAAAAAATCAGGCCCTCAAAATTCAAAAATCCAATAAAAGATAAGGCTGGCCTGATAGCTCAGTGGACTAAAGCACCTGCTTAGATAGAGCACAGCAGCCAGGGTTCAATCCCCTGCATGCCATGCCAGCCCCACCCATGGGACATACTGAGACAGCAATTGAGACTAGGTGTCGTGGCATGAGCCTGTAATCCCAACACTTGGGGGGATGAAAACAGGAGTATCACTAGAGTCTGATCTAAGTAGTGAGACCCTGTAGATCCTGTCCTAAATACAAAAAAAAACAAAACAAAACAAAAAAACAACAAAAAAAAAAACATGTACACATACAATAAAAGAAATGGGCATCTGAGATGAA
This sequence comes from Myocastor coypus, assembly GCA_004027025.1. Classification (NCBI taxonomy): domain Eukaryota; kingdom Metazoa; phylum Chordata; class Mammalia; order Rodentia; family Myocastoridae; genus Myocastor; species Myocastor coypus. The sequence goes on along the minus strand of PVJA010001394.1, from coordinate 762 downwards.
TACATCTCAGAGGAAGAAATGCAAATAGCAAATACATATATGAAAAAATATTCAACATCATTGTTCATTCAAAATATGCAAATTAAAATAACACTGAGATTCCATCTCACCCTAAAATGAATGTCTAAGATGAAAAAACCAATGGGGCTGGGGAGATAGCTCCGTGGCACAGGTACTTGTGTGGTAAGTGTAAGGTCATGAGTTTGAACCCTGGTCCTGCAAAAAAAAAAAAAAAGAAAGAAGAAAAAAACCAATAACAAATGTTTCCGGGGATATGGGAAAAAGGAATCTTTCTCCACTGTTGGTGGGAGTGTAGATTGGTACAATCACTATAGAAATCAGTGTGAAGATTCCTCAAAAAACTAGGATTAGAGGTCCCATTCATGCCAGCTATTCCCCTTCTGGATATTTTCCCAGAAGAATTGAAAACATCATGCTACAGTGATATGTATACACTCATGTTTATAGCAGTGCAATATATTATAGCTAAATCTTGGAAGTAATCCAAATGCCCATCAACAGAGGAATGGGTAAAATGAAGATGTGGTATTTTTTTTTTTTTTGACAGTCAACAATGTCTTTTATTAGACATCTAATTTATACATTTCATATATGCTTTTAAAGCTTCAGTTGACAGTTCATAACAAAATAAATACATATGTGCAGCAGTGGCTCTCAGGCATAGAGTTGAGGTCGAAGTCTTTTTCCTGGTACACGGTGGACACTGACGGTTGAACTGGCCTGACCTAGTGGTCTTCTTGA